>JAUMHQ010000075.1:6659602-6692310 GCA_032361165.1 Enteromius paludinosus | reverse complement strand
TATATATATATATATATTTTTTATTTTTTTTTTTTCATTTAAAAATAGATAAAAGTACCATGTTAGCATACTGATAGGTACTTTGATCGATGCACAATTACAATAGACAAAAAAAAATAATTTTATTGGAAAAGTAATGCCACTTTTCTGTTTATAAATTGATATTATATATTAAGAAAAGATGCCTCACTGAGAGAAACAGGATCCTCTTCAAGAGGAGATCATTTACATAATATGTTCTCATCATGGACGTGTATCGCTGTACTCATGCAGGAAGGCACTTGCCTGGGAGTGGGCCGATAGATTCCTGGAATCCATTTAAGAGCTGGATTAATGTGTTCTAAGAGAGACCGGTTCTGTGCAACAGGTATATTAATGCAACATTAACCATAAACCTATAACATGTTCCCAAATTGTGTTTATGTTATCACATGGGAACAAACTAGGTGACATTTAATAACTAAACTGAAGAGGTTTGTTTTTAAGTCCCTTAACACTGTGATGTGTCTAATAGATAGGAACATGCCCCGACAGTGGGCCGGAGCTCGCATTAGTGTATTTGACCTAATCAGGATCAAGCAGAGAAAGTGCCCTCCAGGACTTACACCAGATATACTTAATGTCTGCAGTCTCTTAAGTAACAGGATGTAGGATGTCTCAGAGATAGCACTTGTGGAGATAAAGCAAATTTGTATGACATTTACATTTGGAATATTGTGACTGGGTTGGAATGACCTTTCTCCCAAAGCTGCTAACACTTTGTTTATATAAATAATCAATAGATTTTCAGGAAATGTTAACCATGTGGGAACAGGACAGGAAACTGCTTTGTCAAGGTGTTTATGTCACTACTTTCAAGGCAACACGTAACCAAACTCCAATGTCTCCAATTAGATCTGAACACATTAACTTTACTAAGATTTACTAGATGACCTCTAAAATTATAACTTCTGGAGTTAGTTTAATAATTTGTTTTAAAAAGCATGTATATATATATATATGTGTGTGTGTGTGTATAAATATATATATATATATATATATATATATTAATTCTTTCAATTAAGTAAACTGATCTGCCAGACTTGATCCCAGAGTTAGTGGAGTGGGAATGTGGAATGAAATGATACGCTGCGCTTATAACAGAGGCCGGGCAGTTAGACTGTAGTTAATGTGGGAAAAGACCCTCTCTTGAAGCCCTCAGTTATGATGTACATGATAAAATGCATGCACTTATTGGTATTTTTTGACCTGACTGTCCAGTACAAGAATTATGAATGGAATGGCATTTAAATTCTTGAGTTGCTGCACATGAGGAAACAACATTCTTTTAGTTACACACAAGCAAACATTTAAGTTTACTTGCTGTGATTATTTACTAAGGATACCATGAAGTAATTGATGATGCTTTTGGGTTTCTGAAACCCATGTCTACAATAATGCTAAGTAATCATACTAATTATCCTCCTCCTGAATTCCATACAACACAATGTTGATTGTTCTTACATTTAGTCTATTTTTGTAGCCAAAGACAAAGGACAGCAAGGTCCAAAATTCTGATTGTAGAATAAAAGTCTGTATTTTTCTATGGGTTTCTCACAGTCAGCGGCAGGAATTTGCATTTTTGTTCAAAAATCCCTCTAGATTCAGCAAGCCGCCAATTAAGGTTTCCGTCCACAAAATGAGCAATAGCATAAATGGCAGTCAGCTTTAAATTTCACCAGAAACCTCAGGAATCATTTGTATAGAAAATGAAATTCAGAGTTTTTTGTTTTTTTTACCTGACTTCTGTAATCAGCTCTGTGTAATGTGAATTCATTCTTATTAATTCTATTTATCAATACCATTTTAGGAATTAGCTTTGAGCCATGTTAAACAATTCCACAAATATCCATAATAAAGGGGAATTACAGAAATAAAGAGGTCATCCGCTAGTCATGTGACCTCAACATGGCAGCCACCAGAAGCAGACCCTCCATGTAAACTAATACAGCTTTATTAAAGCTACAGATAAGCCATATTCATATTACTGAATGTGTGTCCTGCTCTTTAAATACATTTTTAATTCGTTTCTTTATGTAAAAGCCTTTTAATGAGGAAAATTACTGAATATGGCTTTTACAAGACTAAAAATAATGTGTACATGTCTCAAAAACAAGAGTAATACAAGGTCTGTGGAAATTTTAAAGACATTACGCACGAGTCTAAATTGTATCAAAGTGAAGTAAGATTTAATAGCAGTCTGAAAACAGTTATCCAGTCCTTCTTACAGACGTGCTCAGTCATTTGCTCTTTAGAAGAGCCGTGAAACGCCAGTCGGAGAGAGATCGCGTCATTGGACATTGTGCTTTACACCCGTCTGACTCAGAGCATGGCATTGGTGTGCAGGCCTGGCATTCATGATCGGTCATAAGTGGGCGTTACTTCTGTTCTTTGACGTTAGTGTTTGATTGGTCAGCTGTTGCTCTTGGCGTCACTGCGCTGCCAGCTGATCGGGAGGAGAGAAGCCGGTATGAGGGGAGTTGAAGCGGAGACTCAGGACTCAGCGATATGTGGGCTAGATTGTGAAATTTAGGACGTAAGACTACTGGTGTCGTGTTGAAGTTGAGTGATTATATTGTTAATGATTTCTGTAATACTCTGTTGAGTTGTCTTGAGCAGGTTAGGATTAGATATTTCAGCTGAGACGCGCTTTAGCTCTTTGATGTCAGGAGTGATTTGAGGTTAAGGTGTGGCATTCAGCAAAAGGACGATTTACTTAAATTGTAGCAGAACTTCTATTACATTCTTCGGTATTTAGACGAGAGCGATACATTAAATGTGTGCACAAGAGACTGGAAATAGGATCGGGACATGACCCAGGTCAGAATCGAACTTGAGTTCCCAATGAGCCACCCGCTTTTAAATGTCGTGTGTGCGCTGCCTTGTGCGCCAGAACTGCGAATCTTTAACGGTTTTCGCGAGGATTTCAGTCGCGTGTGATAGATTTAAATCCAGGAAGCGTTCGGTTACACAACGGAGTCTAATCGTTCGATGACCGTTGCAACATTCGTTCTAACTTTTCGGAAGTGCGTGAACCCACTTTAGAACGAATGGAATCTGTTACATTCCATTGGAAGAGATGGCGAGAGCGCTCGGTTCAGAGTTGAGCCGTACAGGGCGTGAGCCGTCCGCTAGTAGAAGGTATGTAGGGAAAAAACATTGCGAAAATAAAGGATGTTACGCCAATTTTATGTGGTATCTGGAGTCGAACCGATTACCACTGTGACATACGAATCGATCGACGAGAGAAATCGAGAATTCTACCAGTGAAGTAACGTAAGTAGGTGTTGGACATTCCTCATTCAGAAGTTTTCGCTCTAAGGTGTTTGTCGAAAATATCGCACAGATATCGATTTGACGCTATTTAAGTCCAGTACATTTAAATACGTCAGAATAAAGCGCTGAGAATTAACACTGTATTAACACGGACAGCTGATATAACAGTGGGCGTTACACTGCTTTCAGTTACATTATATTAAACTCATATTGCCGTATTTTCCTAATTGTTTTGTTTGCTTGCTTGTTTTTCTTAGTTGCACTATATTTATTTTCAACTTTCGCAAGACGACAAGGAATAGGTCTTGAATTGATAACTAACCTAAAAATGCCCACCTTCATGATGTTTTAGACCTGCATGGTTCGTAAAGAAAGCGACATTGCACAGTCGTAGTCCTAATTCAGTTTCATTGAATATAAAAAAAGATCCAATCAAAGTGAATGGTGACTGGCCCTCCTTTCACGCCTCACACGTCTCTTGTTTTTACAGTAGGTAGAAAGTTATACTAGTTTAAAGGGCACATTTTTTTTTTTTTTTTTTGAGCGAACTGTCACTTTAAGGTAAAGCGTACACGGAGTTTTGTAGTCTAGGTCTGTTTAAAAAGACGAATAACAGGAGCAACAGGAGATTTTTCTGTACGAGAGATGCCGAATGTGAAAAATATTAGTTTGAGTAGTTGTATTGCAGTATATAAAACATGGATTTGGCCATGACATAACGCGAATACATCGTCTCTGATTCCTGTGAGGCGAGAGCATGGCAAATTCCTCAAGACCCCACCCTGTACGGTGCGATACTATACGAGTTTTGCCTCTTTTTTCCCCTTTAGGTTACTTGTGTGCGTCTGCTTTATCTCACTTTTCTCTTTTCACACACAGCCTAACATCTGGAGTGAAGACATCCGTTTCATACCAATATCAACAGTATGTCATTAAATGGATTTCTTCTTACGTCTGAATGACGTCTGACTGCTAAGGTAAGTTATGATTGTTGGAGGTGACTTTTAGTGGTCCTGAGAGTTATGTGTCAGAACTGATATCAAATATCATTTTATAATAAAATAATGTAAATATTTGGTAAAATCTCATAAAAACTGTTCAGAGGTTGTGAAACGTTTTGTCATTGTGCCTATTAAATATCAAATGATAAAGCAAATACGGTATTTTTCATATGGGTTCCGCCATATCACCAGATGTCTTTTGCTATTTAATTTGTGTATGGGATTAAGCAATCAGGTGTTGGCAAACATCCTTAACTCATGTTTATGCAACCGTTTTAATGGATTTCCTTGCTCCAGTAATTGTTTCAAGTAAGAAACATTTTAAGCCATGACGTACCATATTGTTACCCACCAGCCTAACCAGAATTAAGCTAATAACTGAGGTTGTGGCATGCTAAAAAAAAAAAAGATATTCCTTTATTAGTCACTTTAATCTTCACCACATTATTATGTTATTTTAGGAACGTTAATTTCCTTGATTTTATGTTTTTTATGAGCAGAGAGCTGATCATGTAGTCTTACTGATTTAAAAATTGTCACATGACTGAACAAGATATGCATATTTGTGTCAAGTTTTTTAATACATTAGATCAGTTTTGATCATTCAGCTGATGCAACATTGTTTGTCTCTTGACGAACTCTGGAAAATGTGTTATGAACTTGACGTACGACCTTAAAACAGTACGGCCTATAAATTTTTCTCTTGCTGCCTTGTTTTCATTTGTGATAAATGAAATGGCGTCTACCCTGAATGAAGTCAATATGTCAGAATAAATTAAGGGCTGTAAAATGACGTACATGCCATTTGTATACACTTTTAAATAAGCAAGTTCAGATTATAGTAGCTCATTAAAGAAGCAGCACAGTGCAGTTTATGGAAAAAGGAACATCTGTTCTCCTGCGCAGGGTAATCACTATCCGTCGAAAGGTTGGACATTTCAGATATGTGTGTACAGGTCTTTTCAAAGCAATGAATTCAGCAACTCTTTATTTCCTGATTCAAGTGCAGCTAAAGGCGGGCGTACGGGAGTTTTCTTTTTTTGCAGGGAAATGTTTGTTTTAGTGAGCCCATTGTCTGGTCTTGCGTTTGCTGCTAAATGAGTTTATTCTTCATTCAAGCGTGGCTGGAAAGATACAGAAATATAGCAGAGGAGTTTTTTAAACTCCCTTGACACTCCGTGCACTGAATGGAGAAATCACTAAGGAGGATGTTTGATTGCTATTCAAGGTATCTGCTGTTCAAATGCTTCCTCTGTTTAGCTTTTGACATTTATTGGCTTTACTGTGAGGCCTTTGTAAACCGTTGAACTTTTCTGAGTTCATATTTTTGCTTCCTCTTTAACGTTGGGCCCTCTTGGAGTTGCATGAATAGATCTGTGTGGACGAAACAAACCATAGCAGTGAATTTGGACAACTGCGTTCGTGGACAGAAGTGGAGAAATGTCATATCACGGAGCGTTTTGGAACCACACCCTTAGCCTTCCACATTTCCACTGTTCTTCAGGCCTCTTTGACATTTAGATTTTTTTTTTTTAACTCTCATTTGTGGAGGTTTGAGAGTTTTTAAGTGTTTTTTTTCTGGAGTCTTGGCATACATTCCACCATTGCCTCCGTAATTGGTGCGGTATCGTGCCGCACAGACTGTGAGTGGGTTTTTTTTGCAGATGAAGCTCGACTGTGACAGTGATTTGCCTGTTTGGCAGGTGGCTGTAGTTGTCTTGAGTGTGGGAGGGGAGGATTTCAGAAGAAGCTCTGCTGTTGTCTCAAGGACAGCGGAGCTTCCCGTCTGTGCAGCCCCGCAGTCCTGTGGGACCAAATGCTGGACGCTCAGGCGGTGTGCTCCACGAGGTTTCAGGAAGTGAGCCTGCCGAGCTTCTGTCCACATTTTCATCCCCAGTAACGTTACGCAGTTCGAATACCTTTTCGCTGTAATGATTCACCACTGTCAGAGACTTCTAGAGTGAGTTTGCTTCTGCTTTCTACCCTGGGGGACCTGTATAATCTCCCTTTGATTAAATGGGCTGCAGGCTTTGTGCTCTACACCGCCATGTAAGTGACCCAGTTTGGGGTTTTGTGCTATTGTTCTTCATTGAATTTCTGTCCTCGACATACAAGGCGGCGCACACATACGATGCCCCGAACTCTAAATAACGAGCTCATTCATTCTATACAGGGGAAAACGGGATTGTTTAAAGCCTGTTGACTTCACTTGTGGGCTATTTCTCTGTCTCTTTCTCTCTTTTAAGGCAGCCAAGCTAGTTCACCTCGGCAGTACAGAGTGTGAGCTGGCCCAGCTCTGTGGGAGGGTGGAGTCAGTCCAGAACGGCATATCTCAGACAGCATGGAGGGCCTCTGCAGACAGAATGGAATTTATACCATATGTACCAGGCATCCCAGGAATGCATGGCACAGAGACTTGACCAACGGAAAGAAGTGCAAAAAGCGCAATGGAAAGGGTGAGAGACAGAGAGAGGGCGGGAGGGCAAGCTGCAGGAATGAACCTGTTGAGTATAACTCCATCAGTGTTTCCTAAGGAAATAATTAGTCCTTAGGTAAGCACTAGACGGACTATATATATATATACCTTTTTGCCGTTTAACTGACATATAAAACATATAACATATTAACTAGGTAATATACAGCTCTGAAGTATTATTTTTTTATTTTGTCTTATAAAGAAATTATTACTTAGTACATACAATTAAATGGTAAAGTGTATATATATAGATTTGTGTCATTTTCAGTTGCGTTACTGCGTACTCTCTGCAAATCAGCTGCGCTCAGACTTTGGCTGAGTCATTCGCCGGGTTGCATCGTAACGTATATTTTTAATTGTTTTACATGAATTTGAACTGAGACATTCTCATTCAGCCAGATTTACCCATGGCACAGTATTAAAAGCATGATTGAGTCAAATCAAAGCTTTTGCTTCCTTTGCTGTGCTGGGAGAGGCAGCTGCCGCTCTGATCAACGCTAACATTGCGAGCTATGATTCAGAGTTCGGCGGGTGGGGTGGGGGAGAACAGGCGATGCTTTGTCATTGCAACAACCAACATTATGAAAGAAGCTTCATTTGAGTTACTGCTTATTCATGGTTTACCAGCTGCCATCAGCTTCCTTCTGCATGTGCAGCTAATACAGAATGTTCCTGTGTAGAATGTAGTCCAGTGTAACCGCATCGGAGAGAGAGAAGCAGGGAGGTGGCCTGGACTTGCTAAAGCTATGTACTCATGCGCACACAGCAGGGCTGTAGCGCTCCTTAAGCAATGATATGCCACATCTCACATTTTTTCTTTCGTTTTTAACTGAACCTGATTCATCAAGTTTACAGAATAGGGTTTAAGTGGGTATTTGGCTTTGCCACAAGCTGTGTTTCACAAAATAACGAGAAGAAGCTGAAGCCTCGTTTTTAATCTTGGCCAGATGTTCTGCATTCTTCAGTGCTGCAATCTGCATTTCAGAAGAACGAGCTAAAGAAATCACAATTGCCTCCAAGTTCCCTATTTTTCTCAAGGCAGTACCCTGCAGCGTGTGGCCGTCATTGCAGTTCGCATATGCATGCGCCTGTGATTTTCGTGTTGTAGAAGTATGCTCCATTCATGCCGGCCAGTTGTGACCTCCCCCCATGCAATGTGAATATGTGTGGGATGCTCATCACACTCTTAAAGGCTCGGATCATTTCCTCTGGCTACATGTGGGCTTCTGGAACTCTTGTTCGAGATTTATAGAAACCCCACCCCTCAGCCCTGATATTAGCAGGAGATTACATGAATTCCTGAAATGGCTTCGCTGCTTCCGCGTTGCCCCACAGTCATTTCCATTGTATAACCCAGCTGGAATTTCCTCTTTTATATCAAACTGTTTTGCCTGCATGTTTTTCTGTTTGTCGAGTGTCTGGAGGAAGTCGAGTAGCGGTTTAGAGTGGTCCGTCTTGGATGTCAGAAGCATGAATAGCAGGCGGCTCTCATTAGTTTCTGAGTCCTTGCACAACCGTCACCTTCGTTCTTGGGAAGCAGTGACAGGGTGGGTCTGCTGGGATGCAAATGCACACTTAAATGTGCCACACCCCTTTTCCTTTGGGGTTTCTCGGATGAATTCTTCTGCTTAAGCTCAGGCTTTGGCTAGACATTTCAGATTAAGGATAAGATTACCTTCCTTGAGCGCTTTAGACTTTCTGTGGCCGTGACTTGGCCGTGACGTGCATCACGTGACATGTATGTTCATCTGAACTATATATAGACTTCATGTGTCTTGCCATGTACGCGCAAGCAGTGCTGTGCACACTTCATCAACTTTATATTGGGAGGGTGAGCATGCCTGCACCAAGACAAAGTCTAGGAGTCAAGAGGAGGAGCAGGATGTATGCGTGACGTCTGTGTCCCGGACGAGCCCTTGGTAAGTCTTCCTGTTTACCTCGTTGACTTCACAAACAAACAAACGTCATCAAAAAGCCTTTTGGGTACAGGTGCGTTTTTCTCTATAACGCTTCGTTTCGATCTCTTCCCCTTCCTGGCATCTGCCTTTTTTGCTTTTTTTAGTCTTTTCATCTTTGCATTAGTGAATGACATCCATTTCTCAGTCTCTGCACTTCTCCATTTCTCACTGTTGCCTGCCCGCCGGTTGACTCATGCCATGATTCATGGCAGAATTACTGGAGCCGCCTCAGCATGTGAAGCATCGCCGTTGGAACGGTGATTGCCTGGGCTCTTTAAAGGGCTTGATGCAGGCACAACAATGCATGATTAAGGATGGAGCCAATACGCAAGTGGTCATTCCACTCTGTGCATATGTAAAGGTTGGTGAATAATGCACAAGAACTGCGTGATACGGAGAAGAATGGATAATGGAGTGGATGGGATGGGATGAACTCCGGCATTTGCCCTAAAGTCACATAAAATCAGCTTTTGGACATTAGGACCAGATGTCCAAAGTTCTTTCTTCCGAAAGTCTCAAAAAGTGGCTTCACATGGCAGACTGGGATCTGTTAAAATGTGGCGTGTTTGTGGAGGCATTCATTTTCAAAAGTTCTACAGCCACGACTTCCGGTTGTAAAGAACCCCCCCCCCATGCTTGCATGCTGTGTCATGTGGCATTTCATAACTAAAATGGATTCTTATATCCCTCAGGGACTTAGCGGTTTCCTTCCAGAGATTCTTACTGCATTCTGCCAGTTTATGGTTCCAACCTCACATTTTTCCACAGTAGCAGAAAGACAAGAGACTTTCAATCGCTGGGTGTGGTTCTCTCTCTCCTCTCATTTTCTCTTCTGTACTCCCTGTGAGAGCCTCTGCTTGACGGGACAGGCATGACAGGAATGTAACATCTCCACCGTTGGCCTCATCTCTGATGAACAGAGAGCTTGCACCTTTCAAAGCCGGTTTCCCTTAATAATCATTATCTCGGCTCAGAAATGACCATGCGCTGCTTCTGTTCAGATAAATGTGGGATTTTACTTTAATTAAAGTTCCCCCTTCTTCACCCACCTCATTTGGCCACTTCCTGAGTATTCATCTGGAAGCTAAAGGGAATGACTTATGCATTGATCCGTAGCTCATTTTGGCAACAATTTATGTGGGTGTGGAAGACCGTAACGGCTAACGGCTAAATCAAGTAGGTGAGCATGTATCTGTTTAGACAGAGGGTGTAACAGTGCTTGCTTTGAAAAATCTGACTTGTGACCTCTTCCCACTGTCTTCCAGATGTTGGGCAAGCCCATTTGACCCTAAACTGCAGTCTCTGCCAATTGGATTGAAGTGTACCTTTTATATTTCACCTGCCGCTCAAGCTGTTCGGTGTCTCGTGGTCATGTGAGCAAGCTGTCGGTCTTGGATGCCATCGCTAGACAGCTGATGCAACAGTTTGGGAGCAGTAAGGAAATGGAGGTATAACGGTGCTTTCTGCCACCACCCAACCTCCCATCTTGAGCCGTCTGTGGGCTATTGATTAATTGGTTTATTTGAAAGAGGTAGAAAGGGCTATAGAGAGGAAAATACGAGCAGACGATGCAGAGAGCGAGAGAAGGGCACATACTTCACCATTTCCTATTGCCTTGCGGAGCAGCCTGACTGTAATTGTTTGGGAAGCTTCCACGGCTTTACAATAAATCACTCCTTGGGAACACTGTGTTCTGTGTGACAGGATTTGTAGGCATTGTGTGTTTGTATATGTCGGTGAGTCATAGTGTGTGTGTGTTAGAGACAGCAAGAGTTTAAACATGCTCCACTGTGTCCGGTGCTGACCACTTGTTAGCCTGTGGCTCTCTGAGCGTCTTGACTGGGTGGGGACATCAAAGGCAATGTGAAGGACCAGTGAAAAATCTTTTTTTCCTGGGAGTGGGTTGGAGAGAAGTGTCTGGCTTTTCCATAACTGCATGTTATCCAGCTCCGTTTTGTCTGTGCCGCCCATTTTGTGGGGTTAAATCCATGGGTGTCACGGCTTTAGAGAGCACATTATAGTGTGATACCGGACAGTGGTGTGTGATTGTGTATAAATCTCGTAACCGAAGCTGACGGCCCTCCCTGCCTGCAGTGTCCTGGACATAGAAGGATCTTATCTCCGCCTTCAGACAAAGGACGATTCAACCACCCCGGTGTCTGATAACAACAGGCTTAAGACCCAGCGGAAGGGGGAAGCTGCAACCGAATGTGATTTCCGTCACTGAAAACAAAATAGATGCAGTGAGCCTCCATCTCTTCTTTGGCTTTGTTCAAACTCAAAACTATTATTTACTTCTTCTTTTTTTTTTTTTTTTCATAACATGCATGTTATGTATACAGGATATTGGTTATTTGACAATATTATCAGCTGATACTAGATATTTACAGTTTTTTATTTTTAGATTGCATTTGCAATCATCTCACACTAAGACACTAATAATTTAATAACACTTCTAAAGTTAAATCTCTAAATCAATTTCCATATTTCATATTGTACATTATAATGTTATGAAGTCATTTGTTACATTTACACTAAAACAATAAATTTTTAGGTTAGTGTATTTGTACTGTATGTACTCTAAATATCTGCGTTCCTAGTCGCATACATGTAGTTAAAATCTGATTAAAGTATGTGGATAAAATAATGCAGTTGGAAGTTTTGAAATGTTGTCTACAGGAGCGTTTGAAATGAATTAAAACCAAACCGTATTTGTACAGTGTGAACGCAGTCTTTCTCACTCCACTGCGTTTGTTTCTCCATCGGGCAGCTCAAAGAGTATAGGCAGATCATCTGTGCTGTTTGGCAGGAGTTGGCATTTCCGAGTTATGGGTGCGAGTTTGTGTGTGTGTGTGTGTGTGTGCAAGAGGCTAAGGGAGCAAAGCTGAATGTTTGTGGGAGTGCCAGGCTAGGGTCAGTTGGTGCTTAGCAAACTGGACCTTTTTCTGTGGTTCAGTGAGTTCATGAGGCCGTACCCATCCAGCACTCGTCCTTGAACTGCAGCAAAAGCGCAGAGCTTTATAACCTCCTTTAGCGCTGTGCAAGATCAATGGTAGAGTGAGGCCCAGAGACTGTCTGTCTGTGGGGGGGGGAGGGAAGTCAAAAAGGAAATGAAACCATACTTCATGATCTTCCCTGAGAGAAGAATGAATGGCCTGATTTTTGGCTGCATATAGGAGATTCTTTGATTAAATGCAACAGACGTGTTTGAAAATGAAACTAAACCTTTAAGTCAATTGGATAAAGAGAGACTTTTAATGCGGTGTGAGTGGTAGATGGTCTCCCTGCAGAACGGTTCGAGCATGATCAAACGCTTGGGTCCTGTGCACAGGCAGCGGATCTATCTGTACTCAATTAAAGGCAGGAGTTGAGCTGAGTGAATGAATGCTGAAGCAGTAGCAGGCCTGCAATACCTCAGGGGCAAAGAGCACATGACTAGACCGCCACTCTTCCTCTCTCCCTTTCTGTCTCTTTCTCGTTTGGTTGGCTGTGGCTGTGAAAATGGAAAAAAGCCACTGTTTAAACTATATCCAAATATCCTTTTTATCAGCCATTTTTTTTCCCATCCTTCCTTTTCTGTTTTAAATTTTCTTGGATGAGGCTGCTTCAAGTCAGTTTGATATGAGTTACGGCACTGCTACTTTTGACTTCACTAGCCGTCATATCCCATACAGATAATATGATGTACTTGTCTATCTACAGTAGTACCAATAAGAGTATGCGCTCTATAAAAATTGCTTGTGCCTCATGGTGATACAACTAATATGCATTTGAATGTTCACATGCACTTTTTGATTCTTTTGAAGTGTCAATAAATAGTTATAGTTAATATTAACATCAATCAAACATCAAAAAGTAAACATTTTGAGAACCCTTAAAGACGAATTATAATGAACTTAATTTTGCTGTCTTGGTTACTGTCCATCTTATTTCTCCTCAAACATCCCTTTATTTCTTCGCCTCTGCAGATCCTGCCATGCCCTATTCCCGCATTTTTTTTGTGGCGTCTCAAGACCAGACTCCGGGAAGGCCACTGGCTGACCTGCAGCAGTTCTTCACTGGCAAGCTTTATGTCCTTGTGTATCAGCTAAAGCTGCCAGCTGAAGAACTGTTGTGGTCGGCTCTTTCCTGGCCCATCAGCACAGAGATGGTGATGCAGCGGTAACGGCATCATTCCAGACAGTCGATGAACCAATCCTGGATCAGACGGAACCCATTTTTGTCATTCCCTCCAGCAGCCCGCTCACGTGAGCCGTCTAAGCTTGGCTATTCGTTCTTCTCAGGCATAAACAAAGGCTACTGTATGGGGTCTATGCTGACTCGGCCACATTCCTGGCCCGGTGAGGGTCCCTTGCCCTTATTTGGGTGTGGAGCCGAACGGGAGTGGCATTCTGCGCTTTCCACCGAGCTGACAGAGGTGGCCATCTTGCTCTTTTGCTGTAGCAAATGGTGGACCTGACATTTAGTGGGCGGAAACATTAAGTACTACTGAAAGTAGTGTTCTTATAGATGTTTCCATGCATTCTGGAAACATGCCCAGGCTTTGACATGTTTGCGTGTTGAATGTCATAGAGATCCTCCAAGGAACAGCTGATGAAAGTCTGCAAAGCGTAACTTCCTCTTTCCCTTTCGAGGCTCTTCTGTGGCGTAAATGTGATTTTTATGAGCTTGTGCACACTATGTACGCATTATACTCACTCCGAGATCAGCCTATATGCACATCCTCGCCACGTCAACTGACCTTACACAAATCTGTAAACTCCTCAAGGCTGACTTCTCCAGCACAGAAAACAGGATATGAAAATGCGTCCCACCAAATCCGCCCAGCCAGATGAAAACGGAGAATATTCTAGGCATTTAGCAGAACCAGATGCCGCGTGCCTCTCCGTTCCTCTCCCTTCAAACGTGTACAAGATCATGCCGCTCTCTCCCCGAGCTCTCAATGGGGTCACAGTTTTGCAAATGTAACAGAGAGTTCTTACCTCCTCTCAAAGGCTTCTTCAGGTCATGGGCGAAGATCGCCTACGTGATCCGCTCTACTCTAATGTCAAATCTCCACAAGTGCATTAAAAGATTGTTGAGGGTCTTTGTCTCAGCTGCTCTTAAAGAAGCTCGGCCTGTCTGTGTTTCAGGTGCACTTAGGCCGTAGATAGTACAGTGCGCCACTCCAGCTTTAACCCTCTTTAGGGCCAGACGGTAAGGGTTAACACCTACATTTAGATTAGATTACTATGAAAGTCTAAATGAACAGACTTGCAAATGTGATTGAATGATGTGATGCTTAAATAAAAAATAAAATGGCTTTGGAGAAGACTTGCCTTATTTACTTTAAATGAAATGTGGTTTATTTTTTTGTTGTGGTTCTAAATTCTCTATGAACGTTAACATGATTTCTAGCTTTTCTTATCAAATGTTTGAAAAACTTTACAAGGTCAACATTCAGTTTAGTGTAGTAGATTATTTTCATTGTTTCATGGCTTGACTGATGGCCTTGTGTTCAGAAATGTCTCTTTCGAGTCTATTCCACCATTTTAATACAGTGGTATTAATTGATTGAACCGCTAACTTTGACACAAAATGCTCTTAAATCAAAAGCAGATCTATTCAGGGAATTATTTTTCATTGAATCGTGCCTCTTAAAGCATGCTTTCAAGGAATAGGTCAAAAGGCAAAACATGTTGCACTGATCCTCCATTCACTAACTGCTAACTAGATGTCAGTGCTGTTTATTTTTGCTTGTTTTTTGGTCCCATATGAGGTACAAGTGGGACAACTTGTGTCTGTGAACATTCCTTGAATGTGAGAAGGGTCACAGAGCCCTTTTTGTTTAATTAAGGTTGAGCTTGAAAGGGCCCCACAAGTGCAAAATAATCCCAAATGGCAGAGGTCAGATACCTCACAGTTACTTTGCACCAGGGTACAGGGTGCTCAGATCATCCGCCAGGGATCTTCAGCGTACCTTAGACACTTTAGATAATGTTTAAACTTAGGAGCGAAAACCTAGCATCTCTACAGTATGCACAAGAAACAAACATGGTCTGGTTTCTGGACATGTGCAGGCATACGCTATTAGCATTATTATTCTTTTCAGAAAATCAGTTCTGTCAGTGTGAAATTCATGGAATTTTGGAACATGTCCAATTGTTTGTGTGTTAATAAATGAGTTATACAATTTTTTATTTATTTTTTGTCTTACGGTTTGTTTTTCGCAAAGGGTAAGCAGCTGCATCTGGAACAACTTGTTCGGACGTTAATTCAATTTAAATTGGAACGAACATAGGAATTTAAGATTCATTGGTACACCATGTTTCACACGCCATGTTCCACGAAATCTGTTCACGAAACAGAAGTCCATTTGGGTGGACTGATGAAACATTTATCTCCACATGGACTGCTTGGACACAAGTGAGAAAAAACAGATCCAGACTTGGTGCAAAGTGGTTTTACAACTCCTCTAAATTCCCCCAGTCCGCAGGGTTAAAGCTGCTTAACCAGATTACCTTGAGTTCCAGGCAAGCAGGAGATCATTCACCTGACGAAACATCCGTGTCGCAACACTGTTTCAGCATCCCGCAATCCTGTCTGACCTTTGCCCTTAGGCATGTGGCACGCCGGTGCCTTTTTCCTTTTACCAGGTCAATGTACCACAGTCTGCCTGTTGCACAGCGGGTGTCATGTAACCCGTCTGACTGGCAAGCGGCACAATGTGTAATTCAGTACCGTACAATGGCCTCAAGACACTGAGGGTCATTCATGGTGACTGTTCGGTCTTATAGACAGGAAGAAAACCAGGAAATGTCAAATGTAATGTAAGGCTGTCGTTCTCATTTACAATATGTATACTACAGGGCCCCATATTTTTATATCTGCATCCCAGCTGATCTTTGCAGTTCATGTCATTGACACTCACTGCGGGAATGGCCTTTGGCCCAGATTTCTTCATTTGTTTAAATCAGCGCTGACGTACCTGACCCCTCCTTTACTTCTTGTCGGTGTGCATTAAAGTGATAGTTCACCCAAAAATATTTCAAACCTGTATGACTTAATTTGAATATAAAATATTCTTGTAGCGTCCTAAAATTACGGTTGAACCATGTCACTATTTGAACTAGATCCGTACTACGTTTCTGTGACTTACTCATAGCAGGACGCTTGCTTGCTCTCTGATTTCATCAAAAATGTCCTCATTTGTGTTCTGAAGATGAACAATGGTCTTCAAGTGAGTAATTAATGACAGAATTTTCAATTTTGGGTGAAGTATCCCTTTAGAAATCTGACATATTTGAGTACTCAAACCTCACCTTTCTTCTTGTAAATGGGGATGTTTGTAGGGGCTTCAACTCCTGCTCTTAAACAAGCAGCCCTCTTAGCAGGTCCATGTTCAGGCCCTGTGATTAGAGCCGCTCCCCACAGTCTGGTGAATTCATTAGATGCTGCTGGAAAATCCCATATGCAGGGTGTCTGACTCAGAGCATATGTACACCCACCAATGTATGAGTAAGTAACTGGCCTGCCGGTTAAATGAAGCAGTGTGATACATATAGCAGCATGCAGCCAACGGATCCAGAAATAGCCAGAGGAGAGACCCTATTAGGAAAATCCTAGAATGAAAAGGTGAAAAATTGATTAAAGGAGTACATGTCTGAGCAGTACGCAGGAGGGATGGATGGAGAACAGGAAGAAGAAAAATGTAGGGAAAATTGGAGGCATTTTAAAATTCATTGTGAATCATTAATCTGTCATCTCTGTACCTTCGTGCTTAATCCCAGCAGTGACGTCATCACAGGACCTGTCCAGCAGACGATGATTCCCTTCTCTGTTAAAAGGCTGCTTATGTAATTCCATGGAAAGTCTGATCAGGGGAACTACACGGGCTAGACAATCTCATTAAAGAGACATGATGCCTCGGAGTACAGCACTCTCCCTCTTTCACAACTGAACTTTGAGCCACGCGGTCACTGTCTTTTTTTATATAGTATCACTTTTACTTCCTATTTGGCACATTTCTGATATGTAGTTACTTGAATATTAATGGCACTGTACATACAAACATTTTATTTAATGATGACCTCATCATGTGAAGTTCTCCGGTACTGGTCTGTCAGGCATTCTCTCATCTGGAAGAGATGAACTGTGACCAGGTGACAAAACGCTGGATTGTTTTGGGCGGACAGGACAACCTGACAATGGTAATCCTCTTTTTAGACTTAAGTCTACACCACTAATTATGTGTATTTAGCTTTTGTTTAGCTTGAAAGGGCACCTAGGTTCAAATAATTGTATTTATATAAGCAATATATTCAAATTAGAAGATTATATAGTAACACTTTATTTCAAGGAATTTTACTATAGCTTACTATTATAATAACACTTAAAGGGATAGTTCACCTAAAAATGCGCATTCAGCATAGGCAGCAGCACAATGCCTATGCATTGTTTGCATTTCAACAGGATATCGAATCAAGTTTTTTTTCTTTGCGCACATAAAGTATTGTCATAGTTTTGTAAAATTACGGTTGAACCCCTGATGTCAGATGTCCTTCCTACATTTCTGAACCTGGGAACATCTAAGTTGCGTTGCTGTATATGGAACGTAAGAATCAGAGGACGCTCACATTTCATCAAACTATCTTAATTTGTGTTTAGAAGAAAAACAAAGGTTTTAAGGGTTTGGAATGACTTAAGTGTGAGTAATTAATGACTGAACTGTCATTTTTGGGTAAACTATCCCTTATAATTACATGCAAGTAACCCTAAACCTTAAACCAAACCCAAATCCCAAGTGCATGTGGTAATACTCATGTAATACTCAGTAGCCTTCTTAAATTTATAATTACACTGTAACAAGGACACCTTAAAATACATCAACTCATTGAAAATACATTTAAAATACAACTGGCTATGTAAAATAATTCTTGTGGGATAGTTTATATCTTCTTCCACCGTGTCACTGACATGTAGAAACAATAAATATAAAGCTGTTCTGCAGCATTGCGGTTTGAGGAATGTATGTAGTTCCTGTTTCCTCGTGAGGAGTACAGTGTGTCCATGTGAACAGGGTGACATGACATCCAACAGCAGCATGGCATGGGGCCTAGTGCTATTGTTTAATGAAAAAGGAACAGTGGCGTTTCCCACACTGGCTCATTGTTGCTCTCAGCTGATCTGTCTCAATGGGCCTGTCAAACTCTGCATTTAGGTAAGTAAAGCTATTTAAGCAATAACATATGAGGAAGAATGCTCTTAGCCATGAGGCTGTTGTACAATACTGCTTAAAGCAAAAAGATGACTGCAAGACATTGCTGTGGTACAACGGCTAAATAAACAAGAAATGAATACTGAGTAACTTGGGTAAAATGGGCAGAACCTCCTAAATGGGGCGGGGTCTCTTTGCTTAAAGACTTTCACCATTGGCCAACTTCAGCCAATTGTTATTGGTCCTGTGAATTCCGGCAATGTCATATTGCAAAATCTTATTAACTGCTTACCTCCTGAACTACAGTTAACTTTCTTTAGCAATTGCAATGGGACACAGCAGAAAATGCACCGTGCAGCCAAATGCACTGGTTAAGCTTAGGGTCAGGTGTGGGGTAGGTTTAGGGGTTGGCATAGTGAAGGAAATGAACACTGTGATTGACACAACCAATACAATCTTCAGAATCAACTGTGGGGCAGAGTTTGCGCTGAAGCTGATTGGGAGAAAGAAATTGTGCATGCATGTTATGTGCCCCTCTGTCAGAGGGAAGAAGCCACGCCCTATTTTGCAGCTCCCACCCTGAGTTCCCGCCCCCATTTGGAGAGCTCAAGGCTGGAGTTATACCCTTTTCCATTTCACTGCCTTCAAAAAACCTCTCTCATGGCCTCATGGGATAGTAAAGTGAACTAAATGTATTTCAGAACACATCTTTTGGATGAATGATTCAATTACTCATTCACAAAGACTCATTCATTGTCACCACCTACTGGCTAAATGATATAACCTGCAGAAATAATCATTGATGTATGTACTGACAGTCTGTCTAGAACATAGACGGCTCAGACAATACAATTCAAAGATGAAACTAACTGTTGTATAAACGGGCTGTAAAGGTTAGCTAACTGTTGCAAATACCATCGTACACTCGAGCCAAAATGAGCTTGCACTTGCATATTTGAAGACATAGTTGATAGCTGTATGCAAATGCACATTAGAATTTTTCTAGAACTAGAGGAGGTTTTTAATAATAGATTGCAACAAAGCTTTTCTTCATTTTCTAAAACGCTCTGGCATTCCCACACGCACGCTCCCTCAAACTCTCTCACGCTCTTTCTCTTTCTTGTGGCTAACTGACCCATTTTTCCAGTGGAGAGGTTTGCATTTGATTCAGGGGAGGTCAGTGAGTACGTTTGGGTGGGTCTGCTGCAGTCTGAGATGTTCTCACCTGAGACCTTCTAATGCATCCACACCCTGATGTCCTTGGGATGTGTGTATTTATGTTTATTTAAAGACTTTCCTATGACAAGCATACATGCCTTTGTTCACCTGTGAAGACCCATATCTGATTGGAACATTGCCACTGGGGCACAGGAATGTTCAGCATGCAGTTTTGAGGATCTGCACTAATCCTATTCCTGACCTCTGATTATTTTTTATTTTTTTGCCACACCCTCATTATATGGTTTAGCAACAATGGCGTTGAATTTGATATTACATCATTAAACCAAGTTGCCCACCTATTTGTTTTTCATTCAGGCGATCTTAATGATGTGTCGTGAATCACATGACTCACATTCCTCAGTAACATTTGTACATAAACACAGAAGATGTTGTGTTTTTCCACAGCTTTCCTGCTGCCCGCATTCTTGTGAGCGGACTGTTTAGTGGACCTTTTGCTCTGGCTCTCTGCATGGAGGAATGTGATAATGCATCCCAGCTTTAGCTTAGCCCTGCGGTTACTCGCTTCCCAACACGTGTCTGGCTCTGACTCCTACCCCCTCCTCCCCCCCCAGAGACCTGCGGGACCCCAGAACTCCACACACTGCGCACTACCCCGAGAGATCTGCTTCTCCAGCGTCACACTAGCAGCACGTTCAACAACAGCTGCATCACTCATGTGACCGAATGTCAAAGGCCTCTGCGAGCGGCGTGTGTCGGTGAGGTGGGGTTTATGATGGAATGTCTGTGAGGTTACAATGTTCAAGTTTTGAGGTCGGACACATTAAATGAGATTTATGAGAAGAGGATTTGCTGGCATGCTCTCTTGAATCCAGCATCTTAAGAGGGCTTCAAAGATGCTACTGCAGGACTTAACTGAAGTGCACTTTGTAAAACATTGGCATTACACTGCAATAGTACCAAAATTCTTTTTCTTTTTTTAAATATCTCATGATATTTTGGTGATGTTTACATTAGCTAGCGAGCTAGCAGCTGTACTCACCCAGTGCTTTCAAAACTGAGGTAATTTCATAACAGCACTTCTCTTTCTCCTTACAATTTGGATATGTTTTCTTCCACACATTATTTACTACAAAACTCTGTCCAACAGAGCCTTAACAGCACCTGTTTTGCGGTCGTGCATTGGTTATTTTAATGACTTAATCATATAGACGTCATTATCCTGATTTAAATGCATTTTGTCTTTTAAAAAACCATTGGCATAATGAATCTCACGATACTCTGGGCCGTGTAGGATCCAGAATGTTACATTGCTTGCGAAATGCATTTCTGAATTGGGAAAACAAAGCTTCTCAATGCAGCAGTCTGATTTGTGCAGTCACTCTTTTAAATCAGATAAAGACCGAAATCTACTCAATAGCATATTTGAAAAAAACTGTATTATAATAAGCCCAAAGTCTACTTCATTTGTTCACATTTTGCTCTTGCTAACAGACAGTCCACATGATGTAATTTTCACAATTAACTGTCTGTGCGCATCACCTTTTTGTCATTTTTGCATCCGCTTGGACTTGTGTGCAGACAAATGCACATGTGTGAGTGTTATGAACCCCCAAAATATACTTTATATAGTATCGATGTAAACTTTTAGGGTTTGCAAACAGATTGGACGGTTGGATGTGAGTCAATTGCTATTGGTACTGGTCTCTTTGGGATTTATCAGAGAATCATGCAATAATGCGTACATGCAAAATGCAAAAATGACACCTGTGCACAGATCACTTTGGGTATTTTGACATTGCAGAGGAGGGTGTCCTGTCTGTGTGTTCAGTAATGCTATGCTTAGAGAGAGTATTATGGCCAGACTCTTTAGCGATAATGCTTTGGCCAGTGGAGTGTCCGTACTGTCAGTCATAGATCTGCAGCTCTCTAAAGTCCAAAGAGGTTAAAGAGCATTTAGAGTTGAGAGCTGGACCTGCCATCCCAGAATATCCCGGTCAGCTGGTCTCCCTGAGTGACGGAGCTTATAGAATAGCTCGTCCCAGATGATGGTGGGAAGGTGGCTGTGTCAGCAGGCGCTCAGTGTGAGCGTGTGTGCTCATGTGCCCTTTGTACTGCCTGCTATGCGCGGTGGTATGTATCTAAAGGTCGAGGGGAGGTACATGAGGCTCCAGCGGGGAGATATCGGGCCACTCGTTGCCCTGGATCCCAAAGGCCAACATGACACTGTCAACTCTGGATTCATTATCCTGTCAGGAGATGGTATCTTACAGTATTATATCAGGGAACTCAGATTACTGTCGTATCAGGTTTTCTTGTATATATGATCACATAAAAATGACTTTTAAGTTACTGTTTAGCGACAGATGGCATACTCATTAAAGAGACATTCTGGGGTTAAGTGAGTTGCTCAAGGGTGCTATAGTCACAGATCAGGTTTGGGATCCCAGTAATTCTCCAGTCACCCTTATTTTTGGTTAGGTTTAGAGTTTGGGTTAGGTAAGATAATCTTGGTGGCTTTAGGCCACCACCACCTTCTTCTTTAGATATAGGCCTTTATTTTTGGATCATGTGATCCTGATTGATAGATCACTGACACTATTTTAAAGACACTTTGGAAAGCAACACCAATGTCTTAGATAGTACTGCTGACTGCAGAATATTAATGAGGAATATAGCAGTGTTACAGGTGTGTCTGTTTTGCAGGTTCAGGCAGCTCTGATCAACTCACAACAAAGTGGAACAAACAGACACCCTCCTGCTGGAGCTTACAGGTATTACACACTCACCTCACTGCTTCTATCTATCTATCTTTCTATCCATCGTTCTATCTATCTATTGTTCTGTTGTTGTCTATCATCTATCTATCAGCACAGATGAGTGTATGATGAGCTTGTCATGGAGGAGTGTTCAGGGCTCCTTTGCTTCAGTAAAGCATGGGTGACTGAAGAGTTCCTAACACATGTGTCCTGTCGGCTGAAAGCAGAGCACAGGATATATGAAAACGACACAGAAAACGGGCTCCCTGAAGGGGAATGGCATCTCAAACACCACTTCCTTTCCTAACACAGGATGTTTCCTACAGTTTCATGTAGTGTCAGGTCAGAACAATGTGTCATATTGTGACAAGGCTGGATGAGAGTCACACACACATCACCGTGGCTTAACGCTGACAGCCCAGTCACCTGTCTGTTCCTGGTTGTCCTCCTCATCTTTTTATGAATACAGCTTAATTCTGAGCCCAGCAGTGAGTGTCACATTACATGAGCGGCTTGCCGATACATTTTCAATATTCAGGTTTTCGTTTTGTTGATAGAATGGTTTTGATGCCGCACATGCCGTTCTCCTCGTGGCTGCAGACGCACAACGCAGCATGCGTGGGTGAACTGACGCAGTCTCCATGAGTCACTCTGACACCAAACCTCACTTACAGCATCATTAATGTCCTTCTGCGTCTGTGGCAGGTGAGCAATCACAGAGCTGCACAGATCCGACCCACTTACAGCCATCGTACTGCAGCCGCTCCACTGCAGCATTCATCAAACAGCCATGAATGAAGAGCTCGAGAAATCAACTCATCTCAGCAAGGAGAAATGTCATTGTTCTTTAATGAAAGTTACTTTTTACGGAGTAAACCTCCTTATCATGTCATATTTTGTGCTGTAAATCAAAAAGGTATTTGGATAACACCAAATGTCATAAATCATAAAACACCAGAGAGGAGTGAAGCCACTGAAACAGATACAAGGTCTAAATGATTTAACCTTGTCATTAACAGGGAAACTGTGTAATATAGGTCATTAGCTGTCATTAGCATTTTTAATCAGATTTGTTTCATTTGAAATTGAAGAGTATGTTGAAATTGAGCTCCAATTTCAGGAAAACAAACAACGCCATAATGCTTTTATGATTCTGGTCTGTACCCATGGCAACATGCTAATAATTCAGCTTTCGGAAGTCTTTAAAGAGGAGAAGATTACAACTTTCATCTTTGACTATGAAGAGCAGAATGAGCCTCAGACATGTCTAGCGCCGGACACAGACTGTTGAAAAACTGCTATCAGGAAGATATTTTTTTTTATGAAATTGTATACTTTTTTCAGAAGGGATGCATTACATTTGATTAAAAGTGACAACGAAATATTTATTTAAAAAAAATAAATAATAAATTCTGTTCTTCTGAACTGTCTATTCATTATAGAATCCTGAAAAGTATAAAATAAATAAATAAATAAAAATATTGTTTTAACATGATGTTTCTTCTGCTCCCGATCAGTATTTGAATGATTTCTAAAGGATTATGTGACACTGAAGACGAGAGGAATGGCTGCTGAAAATGTAGCTTTGTCATCACAGAAATTAATAAAAATATGATAATATATTTGCAATTGCATCAACATTTGACAATATTAATGTTATAATATTTACTGCTCAAATAAACAAGAGAAATGTGTATGTTGTACTTCTGGAAGCCCATTTGGTTTGAAACCTTCAGTATTACTTCTGCAAGAAGTATGCATTCATTACTGCTTTTTAACTAAACATACACTATACATATAATACAACGACAACGCATTTACTTAAACATTCTTTATTGAGGAAAAAAAAAGGAACATACAGAGACCGTGACATTCTGAATCTGAAGAGAGCCCTAAATTAGGAACCAAGTTAAGACCGCAAAGTCCGCGTTGTGACCAGCAGAGGGCAACACACGGTTTTTAAATAGACTTGGATAGCAGCATTCAAAAAAACAGAGACAGCGTTGACCATGTGATTTCAGGAATGCAGATTTCAGTACATTCTGTTATTGTTACAGGAAATGTACAATAAACTTTTAACTTGCACTAAAACATCTTTAGACAATCAGCCAAAGCCAATATGTACTGTATGTGTGACCGCTCTTATTAACGGCAGATATCCGTCCTGGGGGTTCCACAAAATAGGTTTTACGCTTTTGATAGTTGGGTCCCATGGTCGTTTTGCCCAGAGAATCCACTACTTACTAATACTGCAGATTCTAATAAGGGTTCAGATATGCGATTGGCCGGGACACAATGTTCAAACGTGGCTTGTAAAAACCATAATTGCATGTAATTTAGTGTCTAATCCAGGAAAGTCCTACAAAACGGCATTATGCAGATGGGTTGTTCCAAACTTTTGTCTCGGCGGGAGCTCGCACCGGCTCTTTGCGATCCAGCTGTTGGCCACATGTGTGTGAAGGGGTCGTTGAGTCCATCGCAGCTCTATCCTTTCTTTCCTGTAGAACACTATGTTGGGATTGAACAGAAGGTGGCTGAAGAACTGGAAGAAGCTTCGTCCAGAACGTTCTTGTGGGTGTAATGTGAAAATGCTGAGGAAAGCCCTTCTGTGGATGAGAAGGTGGGGCTGCTGGGCCTAATCCTGTTATCCCAGCCTTCTTAATCCAGATCCAGTCAGTCTTTACACCTCTTCAGTCACACAAACACACTTCCAGTACAAATATATTACATTATGGAGGACACCATGATGCTGGGTGTTGAAGGGATCAAGAAAAGCATCTTGTATGGAGGAACCGGTGAGAAGCCCAAACTTGTCACAGGAACTAAGGTACAGCTTCACGGTCATATTTTATACACATATATGGCATGAGCGTCATTGCATTTGTAGCAGTAGAAACTGTTCCATTTCATTTTCATCATTAAACACATAATAGGTTGCTTTTATGGGATTATATAATCAATTTTAGGGCAGACACAGAATCTCTTTAACGTCTTAGTAAGTTGACCACCTCATTTGTAGGGAGTGTGTGGCTTTGAACAACCAAAATTATAAGGTCTTATGAAGTATATAGAGATTCTTAGTGCTGAGTACTAGTTCTTTTGTGGATTTAACATCAGATTTACCCCCAAATTACAAATATCTAACTCTTCCATGTTCCCTACAGGTGACGTTCCATTTCCGCACTCAGCTCTGCAATGATGAGCGCACCGTGATAGACGACAGTAAGAAGGCAGGTATGCCCATGGAAATGGTGATCGGGAACATGTTTAAACTGGATGTTTGGGAGACTCTGCTCATGTCCATGCACATAGGAGAGGTGGCCGAGTTCTGGTGTGACGTCATTGTAAGTATAATGTGATTTTCAATACTACAAAATACAGAGTGAATTTAAACATTGTGATTAAATAGACTATTGAACTGGATCTGAAGTAAATAGTATCTGTATTTGAAATCCAATAAAGTATTCTTATTAATATTATTATATAATTTTATTGACTCAATTTTCAAGGGGAGACACTGTGGGAAAAAACCCTGTCATATTTGAGATTATGGGCTTTTTGGTTTTTCATAAAGTATTTTTTCAGACTAGTGGAAAAAAACATCTAAAAGACACAGCTAGGAAATTATGACAAGGGATAATTTGAGAAAGGGCAATTATATTAGAATTTTATGAGTTGTAGACAACTAATTCACCAGAAGGTTCAAAGTATAAGTTAAAAGCATGGCAAGAAGACTTGCAATTTGAGTTGTCAGATGAAGAATGGGAAGAAGGATTAAGGCTCAAACTATGTGCACAAATACGCATCTCAAACTTATTCAGCATAAATGGATAATGCGACATATGTAACACATGCTGGAATTAAATAAATACAATAGAAATATACCAGACATATGTAGAAAGTGTATGTATTTTTTTTAATTGTATCTGGCAATGTAGGAAGATCCAAAGAGTACTGGATCCAAAGCTTTTTCTGTTGGGTTTATACCCAGAGGAACAAAATTATAGTAAAAAAGAAAAAGCATTTATAGACCTCAGCTATATGCCAAAAAAATGTATAGCTCTTTTGTGGATAAAAATACAAACCAATGGTTAAGACAAATGTTATCAAGCCTTCCATTAGAAAAAATACAGTAACTTACATTTTGAAGGCTAAACAAAGAAGGGGAAGGATAATCTGGGTGGACAATGTAGCTCTGATTTCGTGAATAGATCTTTGCTTTTTAAAGAAGATTTATTTATAAATTATATACATTTTGGTTTTTTAAAGAATATTTATCAGCTTTAAAACTAATGAGAATTAAAAGATCCCCATGTGTTAAAACAGGAGGAACAGTTTTGAGCCAACACTGAGCCATATATCTCCGCTTCAGAAATAGTTACACAAACCAAACTTTAAATGCTTATTCCTGTCGATTTCCTGAAGGTTTTTACAGAGGCATATATAATCTACTAGTGTTTTCTGTTTGCATATTTTAACTTTAAATATTTTATTTATTTATTTTTGTTAATTATTAATGTAATCAATCAACTAGGTAAGTAAGGTGATAACTAATAGTTAATGTTTTTTTTACCCATTCACCTGTAGTGTCTCGTCCTTAATACTAAATTCAGTTTTATTCTCTCTTTTCTATTCTCAGTGGTGCTAAAATTAAGTTATTAATATATCTAATGTTATATAGATCAACCTAACCATTCAAAAGCTTGGGGTTAGAAAATGTGCAACTCTTTTAAAAGTCTATAATGCTCACCACTGTACAGTAAAACCAGTAATGTTGTAAAATATTGTTACAGTTTAAAATAACCATTTGATAAAATATAGCTTATTTCTGTCATGACAAAGCTGATGTTTCAGCAGAAATCATTCTAACGTGCTGAGCTGGTGCTCATGGGACATTTTTTAATATTATCAGTTGAAAACAGCTGTGCTGCTTCATATTTTTGTAAAAACGGTGATACATGTTTGGTTTTTTTGGATTCCTTGATGAATAGAATGTTCAAAAGAGTAGCATTTTTTTTTAAACCTTTGTTCAATTCCTTTTTGTGATCAAATGATTGCGTTCTTGCTGAATAAAACGTTATTTTCAAAACATATTCGAACAGTAGAAATTGATCTTCAAAAATGATCTACACCTCAACTATGAGTGAAGGCCAAATAGTAAATTGATATCATAAACTGCTGACCCTTTACACAGTAAACGCGTTCAGATGATATGTGGTGACTGACATTTCAGTCAGTGACCTTTACGGTACACTACAAGCAAGTCGTGGAATACCACGATGAGCTCCAGGCTGTCATACATTAGCCTGATGGAAAGCTTAAATCCTTACAAAATAGGATTAATCTGAGGCGGTTCCACATGGTGTAATCATCATATACAGCTGCCATCCCAGCACCTGAGATACAGTACTGTGGCTCTAACAGTCTCTACAGCATTAAAGGAAATACCAGGATGGTTAATAAAAAAGACACAGTCATGGACACATCAGCCACATAAACACACACTTTTAAGCTTTAGGCTTTTAAAGTATCAGTTGGAAATGGAAATATTTGAGTAACTCTTACCCTTAAAAATGACTTATTTTAGGGATTAGAAATAGGTATTAGTGTTAATAAGTATTTTATGTTCTTTCCTCAGCACACCGGTATGTATCCAATAGTGGCGAAGAGTCTGCGGCGAATAGCAGCGGGGAAAGATCCAGTAGACTGGCACATTCACACCTGCGGCATGGCCAACATGTTTGCCTACCACAGCCTGGGCTACGATGATCTGGACGAGCTTCAGAAAGAACCGCAGCCTCTTTACTTTGTAATGGAACTTCTGAAGGTCTGGTTTTTCAGGCACATTTGCCAAATTTTGCCTAAACATACTTTACTTCTACTTGTACTTTACATGAACGACAAGTCTCACGCACTGCTTTAGATTGCAAAGGTTCAATATTTATCATCACGGGAAGGTTAGCCTAAAGACCTTCGTCAGGAATTTCGAAAGATTGAAACGCTGCAGTGCTAACTAATACACTTTGAAGTTAATTATACTTTGCAAGCTACAGCCGTCTTTAATGATATAATTTACATATGCATATGCACCAGCTGTAACCTTTTATTTGTGTATCTGCAATATGATATTTAGTGAAATACGTTATTGTTGACTGCGGACTATATGGTCGTTTAATTCACAGGAGCAGTACACAAAATGAGCACTAGGTGGAGCTAGGGGATCATTTTAATGTCTGTTTAGGCTGTGGTACTGACTGGAAATGAATTATATGTGTGAAACTTAATGTTGTAATCAATAATGGGTTCAGGTACAGCAGCCCAGTGAGTATGACAGAGAGTCCTGGGCTCTGAATGATGAAGAGAGATTGAAAGCGGTACCTGTGCTCCACGGTCAAGGGAACAAGCTCTTCAAACAGGGCCGATATGAGGACGCCACACTGAAATATAAAGAAGCCATTATGTGTATCAAGAATGTGCAGACAAAGGTAAAAAATAAATAAATAAATAAATACACCTCTGTAGCTGTTTTGTATACATTCAGTAGTTTAAAAATGACTATATTCTGAGAAAAATATATTTTCATTATTTTGATCATGGAAGGATTGAATGACAGTCCCACTAATGTAATATTAAAGGGATAAAATCTAAAAATTCTGACATTAATTACAATCCAAACCTGTAAGACCTTTTCATCTTCAGAACTCAAACGAAGCTTCCTGACCCTGCATAGATTTGTTTGCAAGCAGAGGAACACACACGCATGCGTTTGTGCTATTGCCATGAATGCATGTTGAAGAGTAACACAGAAAAGGATGTTGAGTAAAGTCATCATTCTTGTTTTCTTTATGCACAAAAAGTGTTCTTGCAGTAAGCTTAACCACTGATGTCACAAGGACTATTTAAATGCTGTTCTTATGGCCTTAAACGTGTCTGTGGTCCTGCTTTATATTAGGTGGCCTTAACTACTATGTACTTCCATATAAATTAATCATTTCGTACAATGCACTTGGTGTACATACGTTTTACTGTACTGATATATATATATATATACCAGTATCCCACCTCAGTAGCAGCAAAAGTGTTTTGCAATACAATATGAACACAGTGAGCTTATTTTTAGATGGAAGTACATAGTAGTTAAGGCCACCTAATATAAAGTGTAACCATGTCGGTTGTGTTGCTGACTATGGGAGGGTCAGAGACATCTTGAATTGCATCAACAATATGTTAATTTGTGTTCTGAAGATAAAAAGGGTCTTGCGAGTTTGGAACGACATGAGGGTGAGTAATTAATATTTTCATTGTGAGGTGAACAATCCCCCTTTATTAATGTAGTACGGCATGTCTCATTTAATTGAAATGTGTCTGTTTCTTCAGGAAAAGGCATGGGAAGCGCCTTGGCTGAGGATGGAGAAGATGGCCAACACGCTCACTTTGAACTACTGTCAGTGTCTGCTGCGTATGGAGGAGTACTATGAGGTCATCGAACACACAACTGACATCGTTAACCAGCACCCTGGTGAGTAACAGAAAATCATCAGTTCTCCAACCATTAACAGACACCAATGACAACAGAAGTTGGTCTGGTTTTGTCAGATCTGTGCGTTACACCTGTTATCATCTGTTGGTCTTCTTTACTGTATGTAAGAATTCATGTACTGTAATTGGTTGACTGTCACCATTAATCAGCTTTCTGTTGACGCCATGTGAATTGGCCTTATAACAAGAAGATGTGTTTCCTGAAGTGAAATGCACCAGTTGAAAGCATTCTCTGTATTTGCAGGGGCAATGAAAGCCTTCTATCTGCGTGGAAAAGCGCACATGGAGGTGTGGAATGAAGCTGAGGCCAGAGATGATTTCATGAGAGTCCTGGATCTGGACCCAGGCATGAAAAAGACAATCAAGAAAGACCTTGCAGTTCTCAAAATGAGGATGGAGTTAAAAAACGAGGAGGACAGACTGAAGTACAAGGACATGTTCACAAAAATGGCGAGAGAGCAAGAGTCTCTAGAGCTGGAGAATCCAGATCAAGAGATTCCAGAGCAAACATCTCCAGAGCAAGAAACAACTCCAGAGGAAACACTGCTAGAGCAAACAGGTGAAGAACAAACTAATTCAACACAAACATCTCCTGAGCAAATAACTTCAGCACAGGAAGTTACACAAGAACTTTTATCACAAGAAGAAACATGTACTGCGCTATCAAGTACTGATCATGAGATACCAGAACAATCTCAGAATGTGACTCCAGAACAATCTACCACGGAAGAAGCTACTCCAGAACAATTAGAACCAGCGCAAACCTTTCTGGAGCAATCAGCTTCTGAAGAAGCATCCCCAGAACATACATCTCCAGAGCCAACCTATCCAGAACAAGCAGACCAAGATATCTTCAGAACAAACGACTCCAGCTGAAACGAAACCAGAAAACACCAGTCAATAAGTATTAATCATAAAAATATTTGATGTGGAATAAAGTTGAACCCTTTGTTGCTTTTCTTCATTCAACATTATAATATAAGATTTAATTTAGTGTGACTGTAGTTTAGCCAAATCATCCAATAAAATAGTACCCAATCAGTTGCTATGTGGTGGTGGATGACTTATGAATAATTATGAATAATTGATTCATCCGCAGCATTTATTTTAAAATCTCAAAACATCATAAACTTTATGAGAACTTGGTGTGTCCCACTCTTTATGCACAGACATTGCAGTACTATAAAGCATTTAAATATTAAATATAAAATTGAACGTCAAATTTTTCATAAATTAATCCTGTTTGAGTGATTGAAACATTTTAACTGAGTAAAACGAATTATTTGAGTCTCCTGGATTTCTTGTTACCAAATATTACTGAAAGATTTTGCATTTTTATGCACTGCATTTCCGATTTTCATAAATTCATGAGCCCAGTCTGGGAAACCCTGTACTAATACATATAGGTCAGCACTGACATGATTAACACCCTGAGGTCAAGGTGAATGCATCATAAGACATTATTATAAGGGGATTCCCTTGTGTATCTAGTTTCCCATCAGTGTTCTCATGTAACCACTTGTCACTACATAGATCATTGAAACACCATCCACTAGATTGATTAATGAGAATTAATATTAAACATTAATAAAAAAAAAATATACACAACGATAGGTGCTCGAGTCTCATGTAACTTTTCCAAACACTTTATATATAGCAAAATATATTGACTACTTCCTCTCTCGGTGTATGTGCATTTTAAACACTTCAATCTCCGACTAACTGGTAACCAAATATAAAGAAAATTAGCGCAAGTCATGCTTGTTTATGGTATGTTTTAAAAGGCTCGCAAACACACAGTGATGTATTGCAGCATCCCCAAGGGAAGAACAGTGGGAGTATTACAGAGAAAGTCCTGCAGGACCAGCGTACCTCCATCATTGATGCAGAGGAGGTGAGAGAGGAACAGCACTGCCGCTCTGCAACTACTTTAACCCTCGGGTTTTCTGCTGCAATATCACAAGGCACCTGCTTTTTCATTTTTACACGAGAAAACTGCTTTTCCAACGCCTTTTAAGAGGTTTGGGTAATGCTGCTGTGGAAATGCTGAAGTCCAGATGAGGTTGGTCTCTGTGGTTTAGTTGAGTGTGTGGGCAGAGAAGATTGCCTTCCGATCTGGATTGAACTGAGTGGAACTGAATCCATTTAACACGATCACAGAGAGAGGATGACCATATCGACATGGGAGGATAAAGTCACAACGCCTCTCTGACTTGTTTTAATTAGTTGATAAATTGCTAGAAAAAAAAAAATCTGGACATATTCGTTCGTCGAGTCATATTAACCTTATGAATAAAACCAAGCGCGTTATTTTAAGTTGTAAAAAATAAATAAATCGTGAACAATGGGAATTTAGCGTCGCCTGACAACTTTGATAATATTTCACATTCGCCAAAAGGAGTTTTTTTTTTTCTTTTCTTTCAGAAACATTAACTTTGGATTTGCACAATGGCAGTAAACACAGATACGGAGTTCGCGAAGTCGAATCTGGGGGAGAGCGGCGGAACGCAACCTGCCGAGACCGAGAAACTTCTCGTGACCACCGAGCCCATCGGGGTGAAGACCTCCAGCTCCTTCACGGTCAGCGTCGGGGGTGACAAGGCTCTCGACGTGGATCAGAACGGCCACAGTCTGCCGCTGAGATCCGGATCAGTGGGGCAGCTCGCGCCGGCTCCTCTCTCCCCGTCCAGAGAGAGCCTGAGGCGCCCTTCATCGACCGGTAATGCCGCCCAAGAGCAACAGAAACCCAAAGACTACCTCTTTCTGGTCATTTTTTCCTGCTTTTGTCCCGTGTGGCCACTAAGCATCGTTGCATTGGTCTATTCAATTATGGTGAGTCTTACTAAGTTGTAATTGAAATATTTCAAGTCTGGTTGTTTTCTGATTCAGACTGTCAGTCCCACATTGTATGGTAAATAATCTTGCATGGCACGAAATTGTGCTGGAAGTCCAAACAACACAAACCTCTTTCATGGCAATAAACACTGTATAGCGGTTGTATGGCAAGCTGCTCACAGGTTTACCTTAAAGCGACTGTTAGTAGCTAGTAGCACTAGAAAGTTTGTCAATATGCTATCTTTTACCAAATGTATATGTATCTATTAATTAGGTTCTTAACTGTTCCAGCATCTGTTAGTCATTTATTCAGCACTAATTTAAATACTTGTGCAAGCCGTTTTCTTAGTACAATCTACTTTATTAGAGACTAGTGTGCATTCTGCTTCTGTTCCATCTAGGCTATCAGTTACTACTAGTTTTTTATTTTACTTTTAGAATTTAACGATT
>JAUMHQ010000075.1:6638194-6659362 GCA_032361165.1 Enteromius paludinosus | reverse complement strand
ATCTGAATCACAAACCACCAACGGAACAAGTTACTTGTTACGATTGGAGTACAGTAACAGAGAAAACAACAAAAGTTACTATATTGATACTAGTCACTAATTGGATTACCTATTGACATTTAAAAACGATGTAATAAAATAGATACATTTTGATTAATACTAGTTTAGTTTTAAATTGATTCTAGTGAGAATAATTGCTAAAATGATTTGCCATACTCTTGCAAATCATATGCAAAAGCACAGGAGCTGCATTGGGAGAGCAGGGCATAGATCCACTGACAGGTGTGATTTACAGCCCTGCATATGCTCGCGGTAAATGGACCTGACTGCATGCTAGGGAGCTATTCGCCAGAAAATTGGTGCAGACCTCCACCACGCATCAAGCACCTACACAGCACACACTCTAGGGACTGTGGAGCAAAACAGTCAATTAGGAAGCATAAATATGGTGCAAACTGTCCTTAAAAAGCAAGAAAATGAAAGCAAGCCTAATTTTGATTGAAAGCGTTGTTATTTTTGAACAGGCTAGGTTCATACAGGCAAACAAGGCAAACTCGTTTCCAAAGAATAGAAACTAATAGAATTATTTATCCCCAAAACATACCAAATAACATCTTTATTTCTTTCCACATAACTAAAAGTAAAAGTGCACATGTATAGGGTGTGGTACCATTTATCTGCATATAATGAAGGCATTGCGTTCATTAAATTTTTTTCAACTATTTAGCACGATAATGCATTTTATAGATGTAGTGCAGCATTTCTTTTTTTTTTTCTCATCCCTCTTAAAAAGAGCCTTGTTAGCAGATTACAGTATGCATTGTTTTTCTAATCAGAGATGAGTGCTTTTGTTCACTTTTTCATCTTGAAAGAGCTGCGATAACCTCAGCAGGATACAAATGAGACTTTCCAGCCGAACACATCATTTTCAGTAAATTTAATAAGACACAGTCAAATTCAGCCTTAAGTGATTTTTTAACCATTGTGTGCTCAGCGTTCATTACGACTTTCTAAGTGTTTCAGTGGGACATGCACTATTGGAGAAACACAAATTAGAGCATTAAATTCTCATCAGTGGGAAGGCGCCATCCAAATGTGCTCCGGTTTCATGTAAAGACCAAAATCCTATATAGATTTACAGTACAGATTACAGCATGATCCCTGCTGTGCCCCTATCAAAAGCCATCCCACTCGTCACCCTTTACAGAGCCTATGTGTTAAGACAGATTGAATAATTAAAGCTGATCTAGGTCAAGTTTTTGAGGCTGTATTGAAAGCCAACAATATTCTACTGCAAACACCTGTACTGCTGACCACACTCATGCAAATAGCATCTCCCAGCCTCGTTTGTCCACACAAATACAAATAACCTATTTATCCATGCCAGTAGTGACAGCTGAAACTATAGCTCCCTGACAATTCAACAGAGGACAAGACAGCCTTCTAACCTGCTGTAAGGACCCCTCTCCATCATGAGTCATGATTCTTAACCCTTTTGGTTAGAATAAAATCAAATTAAAAAAAGAATTAAATAATAAAAAAAGCTTAAATTATATTAAAAATAAATTCAATAATTCAATAATTGTGTGGTCAAACAATTATTCGTGATTAATCACATCCAAAATAATGGTTTATGATTACATAATATAAGCATGTGTATTGTGTTTATTTATTATGCATATATAAATACAAACAGTAATATTTTGAAAATATTCGCTCTCTCTCTCTCTAAGGGCATGGGTGTGTATTTATATACAGATAATAAATATACACATATTATGCAAAAAAATACCTTTATTTTGGATGTGATTGCTTATTAATCACTAGTTATTATAATATATATATATATATATATATATATATTATTATTTTTTTTTTTTTTTGTAAGTTTAAAACAATAACAACGCACATTTTCATTATTGTGGCTACACCAATATTAGATTTTGCAAAGTTACTATTTCTGAATAAAGTGATCAATCACATCCCTCAAGAGAAAAACTAAATCATGAGAGCAAAGGGTATTAAAACACTTTCGACATAAGAGCACAAAGACCAAGTGCATCCAAAGTTGTGTACTTATTCTATGCTGTTCACACTAACAATGACAAAACCAAAAAGTTCACTTAAGATAACCAGATGATGCACTTTACTGAGGAAATGAAGTGCAATCCTGGACATTTCATGCACTCTACTATAGCAGCTGTCATTACATAGCAAAAGAGGAGGGGCTATCCGAATCTGGGCATGAATGACAAAACAACATTAGAAAACTCATACATCACAGTTAAGTACATAGTACATAAATGCATAGTGTGTGGTGCGTCATTTGGGATGCAACTTTAGTGGCCTCCACTGGTCACAAGAGGAAGTCTAAAACAACAACAAAAGAAGAAAAAACTCAACAAAACAAAAAAACAATGCTACAGAAGATGCGGTATTTGTGTCAAAAGGCAATATGAAAATTCCCATTATAGGATGATTTCAGATGCATGCTCCTTTAGCCACATACATTGAAACAGTTCTTTTCAGCTGAGAGCTAGAAAACGATTGTAACCGACTACATCCTACAAGGTTTCGTAGTGTAGGCATGCATCCGGAACTCTGAAATCAATGAGCTTACAGAGGCGGTACAGTGGCAAATAAGATGTTGTGGCAAGCTGATGAAGCTCATGGAAGCTGAAAGGAGTCATTTGGCTTGGCATGGGGGAGGATTTTATTGGCCAATCTCAGTGCAGTGGGAGGACCAGTAAAGCAGTTACTGCATACGCTGCAGCTTCTGCTGGTGAAATATGGCAAGCAGAGATGCTGAATGGCTTTGTTTCCGTGTCCGTTACTCTAGAACAGGAATTTGAGACTACGATGGGCTGCCATTTTCTGCCTCTCCAGCTTTACAAAAAGCTCATATAGAAAAGCTATGGGAAATATTGATGCATTAAGCAGCTTGTTGCTTGTCTCTCAAACAAGCCCCCATACTGTAATATGGTGTCATCATGTTCTCACAATGCTGAGTGAAACATTACATTATGAAAGCAAACAGCCAGTGGGATCGTGTTTCCAGCGCACCTGCTCATGCACTGACTACAGAAACTTGCTTTCTATGAGCTAAATGGAGCCTAGAGACAAATAAATATGAAATATATATATATATATATATTATTCTAAAATTTGATTAAAAATGTAACCTTGAAATTAAATTATTAGTGCTTTTAAACTAACTTCAAAGGGAACGTTTTCAAAAATTAAGATGTTTTGAAGACTGTAAACAAACAGTTGTTGGTAGCAACTGACTTCAATTGAAGACAATGGCTTCCAGCAGCTGTTTGGTAACCAAAATTATTCAAAATATCATATAGTAGAAAGTAGAAAGAAACTTGGAGATTTGGAGAGAGGTAACTAAATGATGACAAACTTTTTGGGAAGGCTACTCTTTGAAAGAAGAGCATTAGTTATTGCCTAAGCTTGTTTAAATTTAATTTAAGGTGCCTATTAATATATTTTTATACAAATATCTATTGCACTTGAATGTGGTTTACTGCTATGTCAAGAAATATTACATATATTAACGTATTTTGGACTTCACTGCGCACCATTGTGCAGGTTTTTTAGTCATTCCTCCCTCGCCGCTGGCATGGCTGTTTATAATTAATGGCTCAAGCTTGTGAGGGAAAGCTAAGAGCTCCTGTTCCCTCCCAGGCTGCAGCGGGACATGTTGAGAGGGGGAGGGGAGCGTCCTTGTGTTTTTATGTGACATACAATGAAAGGGAGAAAGTGAGGAGAAAAGGGGGTCATCGAATCTGCCCGGAAGAATTGCCCAAGACTTTTCAGTTCAAGAGAAATATATTACAGGCCAAAGCTCCTGGGGAATCAGTGTTTTCCATTTGCAGTGTCACGGGACACACCCCTCCTCTACTCGGAAAAGCCGCACACAGCCCATTACAATCCACTGGCGTTTCTGAGCATCCTCCAAACCGCAGTCAGGCAAAATGCGTCTCAAAACACAAAGAGCCAGAAGCCTTTTACGCGGCTGCATCACGACATGTACTGCACTGTCATCATTGCTAAACGAAAGAGATTGAAACGCCAGAAGGGCAGATGGCATTTTACTACACGGTATCTTCAAAAGGCTGATTGAAAGCGCTGATACGGCTTTTCGCAGTGATTAGACTTGGAAATCAATAACGTTGTGCTGCTCCAGCCACATATTATACCCCTGCTAGGATGTCAGAGCCAGTCTGCAGTTTTTAAAACTGAGACGATGGGCAGGTTAGCAGAGAGGGAAGGGTACAGGTCCTGCCTTAAAGTGCCGTATGATTTTCTACATACGCAAAACAGACACTAAAGCATATTCCTCAAGACAAGGATCTTAAATGTTGCATGAGTCCCACAGTTGTCTTAAGTGTTTAATCTGGATATCAACACTGAGGCATGTGGGTGAGTTTCTCTATGCGTATTTACTTTTCGTAAGTTTGGTAATCCAATATATTAATGATAAACCACAGAAATATTAAAAAACAGTTTTCACCAAAAATTGCATTTATTAATGTTTAATGTAGGCATTAAATCAGTGTATTGGAATGATTTTTGAAATCTGGAGACTGGAGTAATGCTGCTGAAAATTCAGCTTTACTGTCACAGGAATAAATTACATTTTAAAATAATAGTTAAAAAAAAAAAAAAAATTTCACAATATTACTGTTTCTGTCAAATAAATGAGCCTTGTAGAGCATAAAATACAATTGTTCTTAAAAACAAAAAAAAATTAGCAGTACTGTACATGTTCAATATTTTTTATGATGTTAATTAGAAAATGCCATTTTTTAAACAACCTTTCTCAAATTGCTTTTAAATAGATAAACATTCAGATTCTGGGAGCTGTATGAGCAGAACTGAATACTGTGGCTCTAAAGGCAACAGGTAAACTGCAGCGTGACATTGAGGAAGCAGAGACTCCCTGTGGGTGAGGGAAGAACGTGTGTATGTGATGGGGAGAGCTCTTCAGTTTCTCCAACAAAACCAGTTTGATAGAGCTGTAATCCTATCTGCTGCTGTCCTCCTGAACGCTCTAAGTGAACGCTGAAGACATGATTAAGAGTATAATGGTTCCACAGTCAGCCTTTCAGACTTACATTCATTGTGGATGAATGCGAGGAATTTGAAGGCAACATCCCACTGAGCCATATAATGTTTTGCTTTTTTCCTACTGCAAGTATATAATTAAAAGAATTGTTTTTTTTTGTTCTTATGTTACACAGAAGAAAGTCAGTTATGCAGGTTTTAAACAACATGAGGGTGATTAATAACAGAATTTGGATTTTTTGGGGAGAACAGTTTTTCTCTTTGGCAATACCACATGCAATTACTGTAAATGTAGTAGCACATCATTACATGAGCGGTCAAGTCCAAAAGTGCTGAAATGAGGCTGAATCACAAAACTAGTGTGAAAATATTGACTTAAATGTAAGACTGTTAAAAAACTGTCACATCTTATTATAGATAAAAACCATCAGCTATAGTTAGTTATCTACTGCTTATGGTGATAAAAAACCATTTTGCTCACATTTTAGAGAAACCAAATTAATTCGCCATCATCCACAAAACAAAACAGGTGCAGAAAATTAAATTGGGATTCTTCAAAATTATCTAATATATACTGTATCATATATATATATATAAATATATAGAATATTGAGCTAAGAAACCTTCAAATTATTTTATTTCAGCTGCATATAATGTTTTATTTATTATACTTTAATGTCATAGAATAAGAAAAATGAAATAAAATAAAAAAAAACATTCTCAATTCTCAAGAGTTTTTAAGGCCTCACCCACGACCACTGACAGATTATGCAGAATATGCATATTTCTGCCTTCAGCCATTTTATTTAAACTTTTTTGATTGGATTTAAAAGTGAACAACTAAAGCATCAATTTTTTCTTGACATGAAAGTCACAGAGGATGATGGTGAGCAGTAACTCATTATTTAAAGGGACATGCACCAAAATTTCTCTCTGTTTTTGACAGGGTAAAAAGGTGGTTGTTTCACATGACCAAGATTCTTATTAATATTAATACATTAGCATCAATATAATTTCACTTCGTCTTTAGCAAAAAATCTAATTTTCTCTACAGTACACCCTGCTGAGATAGAAATGTTTTGGGAATTGTGCCGTACAGATTTAGTACAACTTACTTGCAGCTTAAGTTCTACTTAGTGCTTCTGCAAGCTGATCATAGTCCATTCAGCACCTTGGACAGCGGCATCACTCCCAAGACTCCGGACTTTATGATAATGAGATTACGTCACATCGCAAGACGAAAAACCACGCCGTCAAGATGGAGAATGGAATTAGCATTTGAGTGTGGGGAGATTGGTTGGCCACTGTGTCAGAGGCTTTTTCCTGCACAATCTATTGCTCGGTATTGATTACTTTAATGCAGTCTACTGGAGTGGCTCTCCCTAGGGTACACTGACCGTCTAATGGGTGGCTGTGGCATAGGGCTGCACTAATAAGGAAACACGCTTATCAGTTCACCTCATCCTGTATTCAAATCACTTGAACTATTCACAGAGTCACCTCTGACCCTTTGCTTCCTAGCCTGCTGAATTTCAATCTGAAAGCTGAAAAAGAACACAAAGCCTGTTATAACAGATTAAACTGCATATATCTGTAATGAGAATTGGGACACTCATTTTTTTCTTGTTACAGTCCAGAAACAGTCTACAGCAGGGGGACATGGATGGCGCAAGACGCCTGGGACGCTTGGCTCGCCTGATTAGCTGTGTGGCCATCATCGTGGGTCTCCTTAGCATCATAATTTATGTAGTCGTTACAGGTATGTCGCATTACAAGCATTTATTTCATCATCTAGCCACTATTTAACAATATAGATGTGACACCCAACATTATTTTTAGCCATTTAATCACGAGTTGTTTTCGAAAAAGACAACGTATGCCAAACTTATAATGAAATTCATATAAAAATGTTGTTTTGATGCTCTTCAATGTGGTTAAAGTAACGTCGTTGTTGTAATGTAACATGCTGATTTTCTGCTAAAAAAAAATAAATAAAAAAATTATTTATATATATATATATATATATATATAGCTAAAAGATGTGAATGTGAACCTTGAAATAAAAATTTTACCTTGTTTTGAAGGGTTTTCAATACATTTTACTAAAGTAAAAATTATTTTTTAAAGTTAAAATAAAAAAATTATTGCATTTCAGCTTGTCAAGATACAGTCATTGTATGTAACAGAAGAGACTAAACTAGTTTCTTGGCCAAAAACAATGGAGTGGTTCACATACTATAGTTGATAATACATACTATATCTGATAAGTTTCATGTATTTCTATACTCGAGTGTTGCTGTTATGATTCATATGCTCTTTTTTCTGCTCTATCCTCAGTAAGTGGAAAGTGAAAATACGAGGTATAGTAAGAACAAGAGAAACCCATCTACAGCACTACTGCAAACAAAATAAAAACCTCACCCATGATGTAATGAAAATAAGATCTCCCTCTTAACAATAATGCCACAAAAGATAAAAAGAAACGAGGACTGTAGCAGCGAAGTAAGATCTGATTAAATAGCAAAAATGCATGCAGTAGGTTAGCATGCTCAAAAAAAACTCCCATATGTTAAAAAGAACAGTAATGGCTTGCATTATGTAAATGAGAAACATTGCTGTTGTGGCAAGAACTCGACCGAGGATGACACAAAGGACAAGGGGACTTTTTTTTCCCCCTTTTTCTTCAAAGATGGTCTATGCCCAGCAAGCTGCATTTTAACCTTATATTACTCCTGGTTGATCTTGCATTTGAAAATTATGCACAGAAATATTTGCAACATAACTACTGATGTATTGTTTTATAAAAAGATTTATATGTGGAGTTTAAGTGACGGGAATGAACTATAGGGATGACAAGTCTGTCAGATAAAATCCTTGTCAGACTTAACAGAAATGATCATTGGGGTTGGAGATTTCATTTTTGTTTATTTATTTTGTATGTTTTGATTATTTAAAAAAAAAAAAAAAAAAGACGACCACACGCATGCCTGATCCTGTATGTGAATTGTCAATATTTTTCACTACTGTGTTTTTTTTTTATCTGTAAGAGTAGTGGGTATTTAAAGAAAGGGAACGTACATCAATGTCCAGTGTATCAAATGCTAAAGTCTTTCAATGGCACAGTGTTCATTTATGGAGAGCTGTGCTCCACTACATGTCCCATACTAGCATAGATTCTCTCAGAGAGGTAAGACTGAAATGTTACGCATGCCAGCCCTCTCTTTCCTGACAAAAACTGCTGGAGCACGGACTTTCAACTAAAAGGCATGCAACGGCCAGCACCATTCTGTGCCAAGACCTTTATATCAATATGCTAAACAAATCACAGGACAGAATGCCAGTTCCCTGTCATAAATCTCCCGATTTATCCCTTATTAATATGAGATATATCTCAACATATCTATAGAAATATTTAGGCATGCTGTGGGTGGACAAAACTTTTTTTTTTTTTTTTTAAGTCTTCACCCAGAATGAGCTTGTGTGTAAGGGACTTCTCGCAGTGTTTATTGCATCTCTGTGATTGCTAATTCTTCGATCTGCTGATATTAATACGAGAACATTATACAATCAGAGGTACAGTTACATAACAGCACTTCTCGGGGTAGTTAGACCGAGTGACAGTTAAGAAGGCAATGTCTATTGATGAGCTTCATTCATACTGAATTAAGTATTTTACTGCCCTGTCATAGATTTCAATGCACTTTATCACTTACTTTAACAATATTTTCACTTTTGTATCCTAAAAGTATACTTTCTTGTATAATCTCCTAAAAATAGACTGTTAGTACCTAAACACCTAAGATGACTGTTTAATTTATAAGCATTATGCAGTACTGTTTTCTGCTTCTCATAACTCTTTTTGTTCACTACAAGCGATTATGTTATGGTGTTGTTCATAAAACCCACTATGCCAATATGAATGAGATGCAAAAATGCTGCTATGTGTCTTAAAACTGTGATTTATTATGTACAACTTTGCATTCTTTGCTCACTTGTATATCTGTTTTTCTATGTTAGTTTACTGTGTAAGTGTGAAATAAACATTAACATGCATGGTCCACAACTTGCTTGCAGTTATTGATCGTGTACAGCGCAGTAGCAGAGAAACATCAGCCAGGAAATGATTGCATTAGCAAAAAGCAAAACGTTAAGGATATAACAAAAAAAACGCAGCTAGACAACAGCTTCCAAAGCACATATACACAAGCTTCATTTTTCATGCTACTGACTATTGCTGTTGTAAATAATGCATGGCTAAGGAAATGGCACAAGATCTACTGGCTGATTTTGCACTTCCCTGGTTCTCTGATCTCTAAGTATGGCCTTCTGCCCAGCCTCACTCCTGCACTCAGCACTAACAGCCTTCTCTCGCTCACAGTGACACAAAGTGTTTAAGTACTCGCAAATCTAGGCAGCAGAATGAGACTAAAGTGCCATTATTAGTAATCTAGCATCACAATCCCATATGGTTTTATTTGCAAGGAGACGAAACATCGACAAGAACATAGAGCTTTTTGTCAGCTGAACCCTTAGGAGCTAAATTATTTGATACAAATTTAATTCAGTTAACCATGAGACGTTACAAAAAAATTAATCTTTCAAAATATAATGAATGGCACAGCAGCTTTGCATACATTTATTTTTAAGATATACATATTACTGTAAGTATGCACTGGTTTTTCTATCACAATCTCAAACTAAAATGGGATTTATATCACTGACTGAGCGAGAAACCCTGACATGGATATTTGTGATGTAAAAGAATGGTTCTCAAAGAAAGGCACAGTCAAGATGACTTAAAAATGACTTTGAGAAAGATCAAACAAACATAAAAAAGCTCACTCACTAAAATAGTTTTCTTTTTAAAACACATGGTCTTGTAACTCAAAAACAAGAGTTTTAAACATCAGCCTAATTTTAACAGCTGGAAAAGTCATGTAAATTAAAACCTCCACAAGCATTTTAATAATTCACATACATTTTCATGAATATTCATGCAACGCTCCGGAATATTTTATCAGGTAGAAACGAGTAAATCGCAATCAACTGGAAAACTTTAAAGGGCCTTTGAATATTGTTGTTGACAGTGGGACGCTTTGAAGTCAAAAAGGTTGAGAACCACTGATCTAAAGCAACCTTTATTTCCAGTGCTAAAGTCTAGGAAATTCTCACCCAGCTAGTTAGGTTTTGCATGCACTGGGTGACATTTCCATATTCCTCTCGTGTGGGTTAAAACGTGGTAAATTTGATTTTTCACAAGTTTTTTTCATGTTTTTGCATCAATATCCATTTTGGTGCAGTAACAAACACACCGATAAATCAATGTCCTCTTTATAGTTTAGTTTGAGAGTAGGGATGGTCCCAACAAAGAGTGCAAAGTAAGAAACATCCTGGCAAGTGTGTTGGGATTGTCACTACGGCTGGCCTGGAGTAACTTCAGGTTAAATGTCTCGCTCAAGGGCACAACGGTGACAGAGGAAGATTGTGATCTGTCTCCAGTTTCAGACTAACGGACTGCTCAGCATCTGTAACTTTTTGGAAAGCCGCCCAGGAAACCAAGAATTACATGACCCTCCTTGCTCACGCATTACTACACAGCTGCAGCTATTGATGAAATTAAGCAGAAAGCACTTCATCGTGTAGTGCTACATTCAAAGAACAGGTATTGTAGCAGTCTACTTTAACCTCAACAGAGTAAAAACCCTAAAATATTCCAGAACCATCATACCTCAAAATTCACGAATAGCAGAGCGGGTAACGAGTGTGATGTCTGTTCTCACCTCGGCTCAGGTAGGAGTCTCATCATAAGAACACTAGGAAAGAACAAAATAAGGCAACATACAGAGCAAGATAAAACAGTGCGGAGATGACAAAGATTTATTCATTTATTCTCTGGGCTGGTGTAAAGAGAACATGTTTCAGTCAGCAGGGGAAGTGAGGAGGCTTCCTGTGGAGTTCTGTGTGTGGCTTATTAGATTCCAAATGACTGCTGCAGTACATCTCCTACACATTTAGGCAGAGAAAACAATAAGGTACCTAAATTTGTGACTTCATCTCCAATTGGCACCTTTGAGATATTTTAGTGCTGTTGCCACAAAATCCACCAATATACAACTAACTCTGAAAGGAGAAAGCACCTTCTTTGGTAATTTGTGATGAACCTTTGGTCAATGAGGCTCATTTCATCTGGAAAAGATACTCAGTCCTTTGACATTTGTAGTGCATTGAAGGGCACTTGGTTAATGTATGGACTGGAACAGCAGGAGACTCATGTGACCTTTTCATAATAGACCAATAGGGAAGAAAGGAAGGAGGAGGAAAGACCATTCTAGTTTATTGTTTTGGGGAAGCTGATGTCTCCATTGAGTGATTATATTGAGTTTTTGTGAACATCACTCTCTTTATGCATCTATGGAAATGTTGGCCTCAGGCAATCAGAATCTACCAGTCTAACTGGCGTATAGCTCCAGACTCAGCAGAAATGTTTACTTTAATAGATGGCACATCATTTGTAAACAAAGACTTCCAATCCTTCCTTCTCTTTCCTACAAATCTGCTGCGTAAAGTGCTGGTCTTACCTCTACATGTAATCCCTGTGCTAGTTTTTCATTCGCCTGGATCGATGCTTTTTAGCTTGTATATTCATCATGTTCAAGCTCTGGCCTGCTTCTGTCTCTCACGCTCCAGTTGCAGACAAGCGGGCTGCGAGCGCTTGTTGGTTTACCCAGATATTCTTAACTTCAACCTGCTCTCAACTTAAAGACACATCAGTAAAAGCATAAATAATCAGCCATTTGAAAGAGAGGGGTTAGACGTGTCAGGCGCTGCAATGCAAGTGTTTTATTTTCGGTCTTCCGTCTCCAGTGTAAAATGTCAATGAGAGAGTTTAGAAACATCTAAAAAATAGAGGCTTTAGAGGACGGAACCCTAGTGTTTGACACACATTTTTAATATCCTGTATATGAATAATTTATTAATTCACAAAGTACACAGCATGATGAGAAACCCTCTTACTAAAAGGGTCATCAAATTAAAACCCTCTTCCGATTAATAATATACAGGAACAGCACAACGCAAAGTTGATGCATCCACAGCATCGCTCTCGTCTCAAAGCCACTGTGTTATAATATGCTCATTGAAATCTATTCCTGTTAGTAATTTGGTCTCCGGTCCCAGTTCACATCTGAACAGCGCATAGTTTGTAGTACAGAAACAAAAGGCGGCTGTTAGAGCTAAACCCCTCCCGATGCTAAATACAAATAAGGTCCATGCTGGCCACAATCAATCCTGTTACCAGACTAGGCCAGGTGGGTTTCTGCTTTGTGGCCCCAATGGTCCGCCTCTCATTGAGCCCTTTCTCAAGGCTTCGCCGCTGATCTGCAGAACACCCCCCAAAAGAAGTCGGTTAGCTCCCCTTTCTGTCAGTGAAATGCATACAGCAGCAGAAGGATGGTGCAGATGCCGATGACTCCTCCCAGAATTAATGAGTCTCGTCTCTTCCTCAAGTTGATCCTCTGTATTAGGTTATTGATGGCAGGGAAACGATCTGAAGTAGGGGTCAGTTAAGGAAAACAGGGATACAGTAGATTGCATTGCTTTAAAAATTGCTTTTTCGTGGCCTATACTAAGTTGCTTAAAAGGTTCTTCGAAGCAATGCCACATGCCACAAAAGAACCATTCCAGTCGAGGTTCTAGAACCATCCCTTTCTTTTGAAGAACCTTCTTTGGCCACAGATAACCTTTTCTACTATGGCATAATGAAGCACCTTTATTATTAAGAGTGTATAACAATTTAGGTCTTACAATTCTGATGCTGATAGATTACATTTAACAGTGTTAATAAATTACTCTAAACGTGCATATCCAAAGTAGGCAGATACCAATAAACCAATATTGCACTGATACATTATGCAGCCCTAATGCAGACGTGTACTTTTTGCCGAAATCAAGGATACTGGCCAGGGTGTTGACTCTGCTCTGTATAGACTTCAACAAACCTCGCTGGGAGGTCATGTTCTCCTTGGTTGCCATTGCAATGCTGTGGACACAAATAAGTGAATAAATAAAAACAGAAGAGTAGATTTATTGGCACTGGCCCATCATGAGACGTATGCACTGGAAGTGGTCAAAAAGTGCACCAAGGACGCAGCAGCTATCAGGACTGCAGACGCAGGAAAAAGTCCCTCAAAGACAGCAAATGTCTTTTTCACTAGGTTTGATTTCAGACAGGAAGGCAGAAGCTGCATTAATGTAATGCTCCAGAGACGTTAGTCGCACACAGCTAGAAACCAAAAGCGTGCAGAAAAGTGACCAACCATTACATATCCATTTCCCTTGACATTGCAGAAAGCGAATACCTCTTATTTTGGACAAATCAGAGGTTTTCTTGCAAAAGCTATAATTTGTCCTGGCTTGAGGCATAAATGAAAATTCTCATGCCATTTCAAACTTATTGTTTACTTTTATTTGTACTGTTTATCCTTTTCCATGATTTCCATGGCATAAGCTTTTAAACGTGAAAATATTAGTGCCTTTTTATAAAGCTTAATAAGACAGAAATGGGAAGCACAAATGTTTAGGATTGTTTTATAATAGAAAGAACATTAGAAAGGTTTGGACCAAAATGAGGGACAGTAAATTAATTTTTAGGTGAAATATCCCTTTAATGCATTTTAATTCTGTATTGCTGAATGCTGCAATTACACTGTTGGGTAGGTTCGGTCCCAGTTTTTCTTCAGCTGAGTCATGCTTTCTTGTTCCTAGTGGAGAAGATTAAATTGCTGAGCGACACTCCAACTTAGGTTTGTGAGTGCAAAGCGAAGCACTAGCACCCATTAAACTCCTGTCTTCTCTACTCTGCGGAACAAAAGCCATCAGATATAGCTTACAGCAAAGTGCTCAAACAGACCCTACACCTCAATCATAATGAACAGGAGAGCTTATCTATCACACCCACATAAAACAGACCTGAACCAGAATGTGTTCGAGGCAAAACCTGTAAAATTAGAGCGAGACAACGCAATTTGAAAGCAGTGTGCAATGCACTGACCACTGATACTTTCTTGATCTCTGAGGATAAATTAGGCAGCCAAACTCCACTCACACAAACAAGGCATAAAGCCCATTAAACAAGACAGCTCACCCTGAGGGAACAAAAGGTCTCTGGTGTCTTGTACTCCTAGGTGCCCTCGGTCACAAACAAGGAGTTATTTTGATCTAACCTGAGTTTTTGTGGTGACACCTCTATACAGGCCCTTTATCATGTTTAACTTTTTTTCTCAGCCCACATTCCTGAGCATCAATGAAGAACACAAAAGTTTAATCGATCTCCTAAACTTCATTTTTGGTTGTGTATGCTATATTATGACTTCCATCTATTGCTGGGACAGATGGAAGACCAATCTGACATTATTAAAAGAGAAATGTAATCGCCCACACTCCTCAGAGATCAGAGTTATGATGAAACATTAAACAATGAGCTCTCATCCTGGTGGCTTCTGGCTGTGGGTGGTACAAAGGGAAGATAATGATTATAAGCAGCTGATATAGCAAAATTTTTTTGCTTGAATAAGACTTGGGTGGGATAAAAAGAGCTGCTCAGATCAGGAGCCGACTTAATTAAGCACCAGTGCCGGTTGCCAGCTGTGGGGTTCCCCTAGGTGCGGCAGTTAAAGTGTAGGCTGCTCTCATTAACCAGCATAGATCTGCAGTAAGGGAAAGACGGTGGTGCCCAGCAACACAATATTCACTACTAAAGCACCTCAGAAAGAAGGCAAAGCTGGCGGATTCATGCAAATGAGATGCTTTTCTGTTTGTTTCCTTTAAAAGGGATAGTTCACCTTAAATGATTCTGATTCACCGTTTACTCGTCCCATGTTGTTCCATACCTGAATGACTTGCATCCTTTTGCAGAACTAATAAGAACATTTTTTGAAAATGTTTTTTTATTTTTCATACAATTCAAGTCAATGGAGTCTAGTGTTGTTTTGGCCAAAATGTAAATGAAAGGTAAAGCACTAAAATTACAAACTGGAAATAAAACTTTATTTAGACTTATTTAATCAAAAGGGAAACTGGAAGAGTGTCATTTAAATTATATATACAAGACACTCTTACAGTATTCACTGTAAGACACTCATTTTTTCAAAATTGAGTGTTAATAAATGACATAAATGAGCATTTTTATTTAACTTTATAGTCTAATTCCACGTGCAATTCTAAACTAGCAGTATCAACTAAATGCAAACGCAATGGGTCAGTTGTTTGTACAAATACACCTGGAAACTGTTGCCATTTATGAGTGTATATCCCGTTTAAGAAGTGTTTGAACTGTTTGTATGAAGCAAGACTCACCTTATTGTGTCATCAATAAGCCGATCTGAGCTGTAAGGAGACAAGAAAGGAAAAAGGCGTTTAGTTAATGATAACCAGGTGAATTACTGGAGTCCTCTCTCATCTTTGAGAGTCAGGGTGAAGGAATCAATCGATGCCAAACATACAGTGAATGCTGATTACTTCACATAGATACCAGAATCCTTTTCAACAAATCTAATTTAAGATTTACTAGAGATTCACATGCTTTTGCCAATTTTATAACCAAATTTAAGCACCTATTAATAATGGGTGCAGTTGAAATCTATTAATCATGCTAGTCCATTTTTTCCAATCCATAACATATATACAACTACCTACAACTCTGCTTTAAAAATGCACACCTTAGAAGCAAAATGAGTAAATAAAATCCCAGTCAAAACCTAACAGACTATACTGGTTATATATGGTGTGGGAAACAAATAGTTTCACAGATCGCAACTGCAGTTATTGCCCAGAAAAGACAATTCCCTTATGTGTGAATGAAATTATCTTTCAGAAACAATTCTTCAGTCTTGCATTACTGTCTATACTGGAATGTCTCATTCCCACACCATGGCCATTTTTCTTCCCGAAAACGAGATGCATGCCTGCAGGGTGGGAATGAAATTCTATGCTGGATTAAAATCACATCTTCTGTCAATTTAGATGACAAAGTCTCAGGGCCGGTGAGACCTCAGGGGAAAGAAAGTCCTCAATTCTGCTCAATGTGACAGAGACCTCCAATTTTGATTACACGAGCAAAAATAAGATAGCAGATTCTCCTTCCGATGCCTATGAACTCTTTCTGTCTTGCAGGGTTTGTCAACAGCGGCGAAAGAAATCTGGCACACGCAAACAGGAGCTAGGAGAATAGAGTCTAATGGTCCTCATGCTGTTCAGCTACACTACTGCAAAACAGGCCCGTAAACACGTATCTCGGCTCCTGCTTATAAATGCTTTGAAGAAAAGAAGAGGTGCAGCAAAACTGATGCAAGACGCTTATGACTTTGATTGATCAAGAAGACAAAACACTGAATTGGCAAAGACGAAGCATCCAAGTTGTCAGCTAGACTAATCATTATAAATTGTCCCAGTGGACGCTAATGATGCTGAATTCGCACATTTTAGTTTGCAATTAGTGTGGCAAATATTTAGCATCCTGTGGGATTTGACTAAACAGGTTCCTTTACCATCATCTGTATTTTATCTTGATAAATAATTGATAAGGCTTCCTTAAGCCTCATTAATCTACATCAGACAAACATCAACCTGGTTTCCTACCCAAAAAATTACATTCAAAGGAAATACATTAGCTAGTGAGAAAGTTAGTGAGAGGACAATGCAAAAAGTTCTAATATATTCAAATATAGCCGGGTCATGCCATTAAGCCTCATCTATTTTGAACTCAACAGCAGGGCTATTAGTTCAATTAGATTAGCTAGCATCACACATGACTGCCAATCTGAAAATTATGGTGATAGAATTTAAATCTGTGAAACTTTCAGCAGAGCTCGGGCTGCTGGCGTACACATCTGGACTACAGGGAGCATTTTATTTTGCACATCAAAGTTAAATTGCTTCATAAATTGTTGATAGGGATGTTGTACACCACCATTTGAAAGTTTGTGAATTAGCAATCTAATTTAAAATACTGTTTTATTTTATTTCACAGCTCTTTGGAATTCTTGATTATGATTGGCCAGCCATGACATTTTGAGGTGTGTCCCAGAAACAACCATTTGTCAATAGCAACAATCATTAGATTGTCATCCGGGTATCTCGCTCTGTTGATTTTATACGCTTTCTTTATACGCGTTAGTAATCTTATTATAACTAACGACTGTATTCAAAATTTAAATTACTGAAGCACTTCCGTATTAATATTATTTGTGTTTATTTTCTTTCTATGATGACTTTGTACACCATACTGGATTATAAAATAATGAACATTTTCATGCTAAATCAATACCTCTTTTTCCTATAATTATTATAAGTGATGTGGCTGTACCATATTTCTTAAATGTTCGTCTAATTTCAATTTGTTCATTTGTCTTGGCTAAAATCTGCTTGCTAATGACTTCTCTTTACGGAAGCTGTGCGTTCAGTGAGCTAATAACATATTTAGACTAAAATCAATAAACCATGTGCAATTACTTACTGGTGTGGGAAGTAGTGCATTCTGCTTTGTGCTGGGGTTCTGATCACCCTGTTGAAAGTTATTCTGCGATAACAGCCAGATTAATTATTCCTTACTCATAAAATGAAGTCATTTCAATCATGGCAAAGCTGCATTTTCAGAAGCATTTAATCCAGTCTTTAGTGTGATCCTGTGCATTTAATATTTTTGTGGTAACCATGATACATCAAAGTAAAAAAAAAAACAGCATTAATTTGAAAACTAATTCATTAGAAATGCCTTAACTGTCATCTTTCAGAAGTGTACAGTCAGTTTATTAGTGTGGAAATGTATATTAAGAATACAAATTTAAAGTGATTCACTATTCATCTCAGGAATCATACCCAGAACAGCATTGTCTGGAAATGCCGCTTAACCCACAACAGCCCCATCCCTCCCTTCACCTGTGAAATACACAAGAGATAAATATAAATGGCTTGGTGTATGGTCCTATTCCACAGGGCCCAATAACCAACCCCTAAAGACACACACACACAGAAATGCGTGTCATACACCCCATAGCCCCCTCGAGGCTGGTGTTTCAAGAAGTGCTCAAAGCAAACAATGTGCTCAGCATTTTATTCGCCAATTAGGATTGATACTGATAATGTTTTAGAGAAAAGACAACAATCAAAACAAAGCAGTGAAGTCATTAGATTGTTGTCTCCAGGGTTAAGGAGGAATGAAAGTATGAACAAATCCGACCTCCTGATGTGACCATGCCTGGGAAAAGCACCCATTCATAATAAAAAGGAAATGTGATGTGTTCAACTGCATACAATGTGACAAAAACTTCACTTACATGGTAAAAAACTTAATCTGCTTTGGCTTTGAAACCAAGCTAATATCTAATTGTCCAAGCAAAATGCAAACCTTTAACCCAAGATTAAATAAACTAATCTAAATGAATCTTTCAATCTATTCAGTGTTAATTTATGCAAACACATGCAGCACACTGCTGGTCCTGGACTGACGTATAGCCTTTCAGGGCAAGTCATTTCCTGAGCTGCTTAATGGATTCAGGCATCGTATTGATGTATTTGATATGTTGAAATTTATCTCTGAAATGTGCAAAAATAACAGTCTAACCCTCAACAGACTACAGTTAGGACCTACAACTCATGAAAAAAAACAAAGCCTCAATACTTGACATACTGTGTGCCAAAATAGTGCAAAAAAAAATTAAAAAATAAAAAAAGCCTAGCAAATACGTGAAAGCGAAAAAAAATATTATACAAAATTGTAACATGTTAGAATATGTACGGTTCATTTCTGTGAATCAGTTCAAATTGTAATTTTCATGAATGGATTCAAAACTGGATAAATGATCCATTTGTGAGTTACCTTACAAATATTCAAGGAATTCTGCATTTATTAAATGCAAAATGAGTTGTTGTTGGTTGAAATATATTACTATTTATTGAAATGAAGGTCAAACTAAACGCATGTTACTATACTCCAAATCCAACGTTAAACTAACGACTTTTAATTAGCTTATATAAAGAGGCTTTAAGATGTCTCTATCAAAACACATACAGCACACCTGTGTTAGTTTTACCCATCTGTCACCAGGCTTGTGCTATCAAATGTGCACTGCTGCATCTGGGAGGGGCCCCAAGGTCCAATTCTTGTTGTGTAATTATAGGCTGAGACAAGACCTGGATTTAGTTAAAGAATTTACTGTAGTACTGTATTGGCGGCGAGACAGACAGGCAATGGATAGATGTCAGGGTCTGCTGCAATATACGAGACAAAAAAGCTCCACTGGTGCAGAAAACTATCCCTAAATCTTGCTTTCTGCAGTCATTAATGGGTACATTAGCATAAAGATAATTTAAAACCATTCTTCCTTTACCTTTCACCGTCTTTGCAATCGTCAGTCTCAATGTTTTCAGAAAAACTTTTTTCTTACAGCTAAGAAGTAAAATGTTTTAATTTGCTTCTGGTAGTAATACTCTAAAATTTTCTAGCAATGTCAACTTCAGTAAAAGTTTGGACACAATGAAAAACTGTATTAAATCCATAACCTTTTCAACTCACAGTGTTTGTGTTATGGACATGAAAGATAACTTTAAATCATGTGGCTGTTAGATTTAAGGTAATTTGTGGCTCCGTAGTTTTAATATGAAAAAAAATAAAATAAAAATGCATAAAAATTCATAGCTATTTTCACAAAGATATTGAGCAACTGTGTGTAGATTAAAGGATTTTGATGGCCAATAAAAAAAAAATCCTTTACTGGTACTGTACATCTACTGAACATACTCTACACCTTGTGATTACAGGGCAGACATAAGGGTGACATGCCTCATGCTCCACCTGACAGCTGCTACATTTTAAGCCGTGGGAAGTCCCACCCTCTAAAGAGCTGCTGTAAAAACCAATGGATATTTAAAACGGGTTTAAAATTAGGAAATGTACTTAAATGAGTCCTCATCATCAGTCATAAAGCCAGTCTTGCTCTTTTTCTCTGAAGCTGGCACAGAAAGGAACCTTGCTGTCTCATCAGAAAATCCACCTCATTGTTATTGGCCGACCTATGCGAGGTAAGATTTATTCCCCAGCTCCACAGAGCTGACAGAAGGAGAATGTGAGAGACGTCTGAGCCCCAGGCAGGTGAGCTCCATCTGCTGGATCCTTCATTCATGGAACTACAGGTGGAGATGTTACCTTTGATACACTGTAGTGTAGATAACATGTTAATATAAAGAGAGTTCATTGGTCAGGACGGAAATTGTGTTATGTCTGGCCGTATCTTTCCAATGACATGGCATGACGTTTGAGTTTTCCGTCTCCCGACACCACAGAGAGTTAGTGAGAAAAACACTGTGGGCTTGATAATGGAAATACAAAAGCTTTTGGCACAAGTTCCTCATTTAATGGCGTGCTTTGTTCCAGTCGCACCATAATGAGTGTAGCAGAAATTAGGACTCAAGGTCATTGGCTTTTTGCTAAACTAACTTTCAGAATTTGTACTTTGATCCGTTTTATTATGTTTGGTGCCCCTGCTGAATCCCCACATCCAGACAGCTAGAGCAAGAGTCTCTTCTAGATGAGCTAATGGACTGTTGCTGTACGGGCACAATTCAAATGCATTTCCAATGCAATAAATAAATGGACATCTTGGAAACCATACAATGCTCTGATCCCAAGTGTCCACCTTAAGTACAATAACAACTTCCTACAATATGATAACAGCTTTAAAAATGGAATCAAGGGATTCCAAGGCATAATGTTATTGTATTTAAAAGTCTTAAGAAGTCAGTAGAGAATAGATCAGCAACCCATGGGGGGGGGGCAAACAGAAGTATAAATTATTGCACATAAATCCAAAACAAAAGAGAGAGGAACATTTTGTTAAGAATTTTATGTTTCTCTTAAGGGTGCACTTGTTATAGTGTAATAACTAGGGATGTTAACCGATGACCGTTTGACCGGTGGTTGACCGTATCAACGTTAACCGGTCAAAGTTGTCGGTAGTCGGTTAAAAAAAAGTGATATCTAAATTAGGCTATTATAGACAGTGGACTATACGCTACTACAGTTAGCCATCTCATTCCTCA
>JAUMHQ010000075.1:6590141-6621401 GCA_032361165.1 Enteromius paludinosus | reverse complement strand
ATATATATATATATATATATATATATATATATATATAGAGAGAGAGAGAGAGAGAGAGAGAGAGAGAGAGAGAGAGATTAGATATAGATATTATATTATCTATTAATATATCCATAGACAAATGTGAGTTTTCATATCTTTCAGAATTTTGCAAATTAGTATGGTGCCACTGTTGGTGCAGGAAATTCACAAAATTACCCTTGGGCAGAAGCAGTCAGATGGTATTTTCCTGGTACAAGTAAGCGCCAGTAATCCCCTGCAACGTTGGATGTGATGGAGTGGTTAATCGCATCCACGGTGATTGTAGCATTGGGGATGCCAGATCCATCTTTGCTGTCGGTTACCACTCCTTTAACTCCCCGGTGGACCTGAATGTCCAAAAAACATATTGCATACATTGTGTGGCAGGACAGCGATGCAAAAGCAGAAGAAGCAGCCAGACTGTCTTACCTGATGGATGAACTGTAGAAGTGATCTGCGGTTTTGTTCCCAGTACCTCGGTAGATCTGTTGCTGATGGGTATTTGTAACAACCCAGTTCAATGGTCACCTCAAAGCAGTTAGTGTTGATGTAGTTCCAGTCCTGCATTCCTCCTGAGAGGAAAGCACATAATGCACTTATATTTACTTCTTCTCATAGCACTTTCACATGTTATACATCTTTTTTTCAGGGTATTGATAATACATCGATGTGTCTGTCGATTCAAAGTTTCCTTTTCTAGTCATTCATACATTTTTTTCCCACAAACTTGGTGCTCACCGTGGACATTGTACCATTCAGCACCATTGGTGATGCCATCTTTAAAATATTCTTCGTACCCATCCATTCCCTTACAAGTGTGACCGTCATACATTTCAGAGTTTTCCTAAAAAAGTCAAACGAAAAAAAGAATGTAATTCTGGTTATTGATTTATCTTTTAATTATTAAATATACTTTACATGATTTGTTACTACAGAAAGCCAGATATTCACCTTTGAGTAAGCCAGAGCCACCATCCTAAATACATCATCATCTGAGGACTTGCTGTATCTGCTAATATCGTCCGGACTGTCGTCAAATGGATAATTCACCACCAAAGAGCCTGATAGAGATAAAGAGGTTATCTGTCTGTGTTTAGCAAGCTCTGAATCAAATGAAACCTTTATAGATCAGGACGTACCTCCATGAAGGTTGGCAGACAACACAAACGGATAGCTTTTTGCCCAGTTCATAACAGCAATGGTCTCTGGCTGCCTGGGATCCGTGACAAAGTTGAACCGGTCAGGAAAGTTTCGGTTCAGGTCATAGTTGTTACTGTTGTTACGTCCCTGGACACCACTGATATCTCCTGCACAAAAGACAGTGTTTTTCTTAAATTATATTAAATTCAATTCAATTTTATTCAACTATCTTAAATGATATAGTGAATATATATATATATATATATATATAATACAAAATATAATAATAATATTTTAATAACATTGTGTTACAAAATGATAATTGTTGTTATACGATTACTGATAACTAATTATTACAGATTACCACTACTGCTAGTAAAAAATAATATTTAATTATTACTTCTTATTTATTATTATTTCAGTTTTTTTGTTTGGGAGCAGCATTGTAAATAATATTATTGAAGAAACATTAATAATAATGAAACAAACATACATGCATAAATAAATACATAGATAAATAAATTATATACACACACATATATATACACATATCTTCAGAATATTTTATACAGCTTGAGGCCAGCAATATCTGACTTACATGTGATATAATATTAGCTTAAAGTTGCAAGCTGACCACATTTAACAGCAAGTACATTATAATATAGAAAATGTGAAATAAAACAGTTTTTCAGAGTTGGTGAAGGCTTACCCTCATGAGACATTTCATATCCATCCGGGTTCATTGAAGGCATGATGTGGATCCGTGTGGAGTTGATGAGCTGGGTGATCTCAGGGTCAGTGCCATAGTTGCGGCAAAGGTACTCGATAAGGTTGAGGAGCAATTCCCGACCAACCACCTCATTGCCGTGCATGTTACCAATATACTTAAACTCTGGTTCACCTGGTGAGGAATGACGGGATTAGTTCACTTTAAAAGCCGTTTGACTGTTAAAGATGTAGGATCTTTACACATGGTGGGAAGTACCAAACTCGTGGACCCCAGGATTGTCGGAGATCTCCATGACCCACAGGAAACGTTTCTGCACAGACTTGCCGATGGAATACAGCCGTGTGATGGAGCTGTACTCAGAGCTGAACTTCTGCAGGAACAGCTCCATGTCGTTGAAGTGGTGATGGCGGAATTCCTGAGGCTGAACTGTAACCCTGGGGCCCTTTTCTTCATCTCCTGCTTCGCTGCCACCGGTGCTGCTGTCTGTGCTGGCACGGTTCATAGAGGTTTTAGTGGGGGACTCTGGGATTGAGGGGGTGGCTGGATTCTCCTCATTCTCAGCTTTAAGCGTGAAGTTCAGAACAGCTGCTTTTCCATCTGTCACCTCCACTCCAGCCACGGACATGGGAATGTAGCTGCATGAACGCAAAAGATCGGCATGAATCACACAGAAAGAATATTAAACGTAAACCATAAGACTTGGGCATCGAGTATTGATACAGATTTTCCCCTCTGATTCCCACTCACAAGCACTTGATTCAATTCTTTTGGGTATATTTTAGTTATAATGTCCACTTTGCTTACACATTCCCTTACTCAACAGCTTAGAAGAGTGATTTCTTTATTAATCTAATGGGTCATGTTTTTTGATGCAATAGTAATGTTGTATGTTTAGGATTCACTAAAAAAGAACCAGCTCTCACAAATACCTTGTGGCTACATGGGTCATAATGTATGTTTTTGAATTACAAACAAAAAAAATCTGCAAATAAAGAATCATTTGTTTGTGAATATGACTACATTGGTCATGCTGTATGTTTTATAAAAAAGAATTGGTTCATAAGAGTCATTATTTGGCGAATCTGGCTACATTAGGGACGATGTATGTAAATAATTACATACATTCAAGTTCACAGTTATTTGAAAATTCAATATTTTTACCCAGTCCCTAGAACATGATAGACAAAAACCAAAGGACTTTTCTCAGAATATAGAATGCGCATGTACAGTTTTCCCTCATAAATATGTAACATACATACCCCGGGGCTAAAACGGTGATGTTGTAGATGCCGGGCAGCAGCAGGCGATAGTAGTCACCAAAGCGTGAAGTGCTCACGTTGTGGCCAATGCCCGCAACCATTATCACGGCATCAGCTACAGGGGCATCATTCCTGGCTGCTTTGACAAAGCCACGCACACCGATATGAATCTGAACACAAACAAACAAACAAGGCGGAAACTCTGAAAACCCCAATCGCTCTTGACATTCTTCCAGGGCTCATTAAAAACTCTTCATCCATGTCAATGCTTGCACATCAAGTTCTACTACCTTCTCCATGTAGGCCAGAAGGGCCTCTCGATTGTTGTCCCATTCTGTTTTGAGTTGAGTTGAGGGTGGGTACTTGCAGCAGCTGAGCTCCATAGTGATTTCCAAACAGCCCCCCTTCAGGTAATTGAAATCCTGCATACCCCCTGTGTGGAAAGGAAGGACAAACTGTGTACCAAAGGCATGGGATGAATTGACACAGTGGGGTTGTCACGGCTTAAACTGTAAGCGTCTGCAAACACAGGGAACATCTTAATACAAAGAGTCTTTCAAAAGGTGCGAGTTCAAGAATGTTTGACCAGTTGCTTATGTTACGACAATGTAATAAATGTGGGGGGAGGGAAACATGTAAGCCATGTAAGCTAACCTACTGTTAGATCTTTAAAAAAATATAGCTCTAACCCATTTTAAGACTGATTTCACAATACAACAAGGTGACAAATATGGGTTAGGACACGCATTGGTCATGTCTGTCTGAAAACCCGCTGTAATCCAACTTTTAACAAAGCTCTCTCAGATGCCAAGCCTGTGTGTGCTCGAACTCATAAAACACTTACAGAAACACTTCAAACTAAACGTCTTTAGCAATATATACTTTAGCTACAAAAAGATACCATTTGGACTAACATTCAAAGCTTTGGAAATTTTACTGGTTATTTTATTTATTTATTTATTTTTTTGTGAATTCGTGATACTTTCCTATGCTACAGCTGTTAAAACGCAGAAAATCTAACCTGATCCATTTTTTTTGACAAAAGCTGCTTCCTTGCTGAACGAAAATATAAATTTCTTTAACAAAAGAAATCTTTCTGACCACAAACTTTTGAATGGCAGTGTACATTTAGGCCTTAATGTAACCTTATAATCATTTAATGCAGATACATGAGGAGTATCATTTACCAGACCGTCAAAATAAAACCTAATTAGACCAAGACCAAGCCAGACCAAGATGACAATATGCAGTTATGCGTTTGCTCTTAAACACTTGAAAAGATCTTGATTGCGAAAGACATGGACTTCTGCTTTTTGCGAAATTGACTCACAGTTGGTCAACAAAACAAGTCAAAAGGCTGAGTTCATGAAATATAATTTTAAAGTAAAAAGTCAGTCCACCACTTGGCAATGCCCTGTGCAGCTCTTTCCAGTCATGGGAATTTAGAGGAAAGACCAAAATGTCCAAATTGGCTTCAAAGCTGATTTTTCATAACGAATACTACAAATAAAGACAGTTTCTTTAGCTTAATCATCTTAAAACTGTATTTTTAGATTAGTTTGCATGTAGTCTAGAGCAAAAAGACCTTTGCTAATTAAAGGCTTGTGAGGTCAGATGCCCCATGTTTCCTGTCTCGCCATTATATTTGACACTGTATGCTACCCGTCTAGCATGTGTTTAAAGAAGGTGTCAGAAGACCAGTTCCTCAGCACACTCAAGTTATTCTGACTTTCTCAACAGTTACACAGAAAAACAAACATAAATGAGTGCATCCTGACTAGTCCCAGAAGAAACATCCTGTTTTGGGACATGATCTTTGTATATGGTTACGTTAAAGACAAGGATAATGTTACATTTTCTTATTAAAATGTGTGCAGTGTTGTTATAAGCTGACAGAGCTATCCTTTGATCTGGGCTACTGACCAGCTAAAACAGACTTTAGAAAGCAAATCAATGTTGCAAGGGTCCTAAGCTTGAAGTGTCTTATCTTCCCAGGTTTAACTCACTAGATAGATCTGGAATTGTCATAAAATGATTGAATATTAACTTCAAACATGCAACTGGTGGTCTGTAGATTTCAAACTGTGTTGGATACGGTCTCAGAGGAAGGATTCGGGTCAGTGAACAGGCAATGAGGCCTGAAATCGATAAAAAAAATTAGGAAACTTTACAAGGAAGAAACTTGCACTATGCTAACAGAACCCTTATGCAGTTTTGTAATTTTTTTGTCAACTACTTTAAACGTTTTAGCTCACAGAAACCATGCTGTTTCAATTTATAGAATAATAATTGTATAATATTAGAAGAAACTTTAGAATTGAAGTTTAAGGTAAATACTATATTAAATTATAAACATGCAAAAAAAAAGCCTTTGCCAAGAACTGCAATAAAATAAGTTTCGGATGAATCACTAAAACTGAAAAAAAAATTTAAATAAATAAATACATAATAAAAATTATATTATATATATGTATGTATATATATATATAATTTTTATTATGTCTTTATTTTATTTATTTATTTATTTTTTCAGTTTTTTAAGATGTCCATGTCAAACATACCAGTTAAATGTTATGAGGTATAACGCACATCATAAAACAAACAACTACAGATCAAGTGACATTTGCATGGGAATTATGCACTGAATAGACTTCCACATATAAAAGCAGGTTATATTTGATTTTGGGATTGATTATGTCATAATTTATGGCAGTTTTGAAGGTCACCGCCACCACATGGTCACTTCTGGTTCTTTGAGCATCCGTGCTCAACAGTCTGGAGAGATTAGGCGTTCACACAGGAAGTTCTCCTTTTGTAAACAGCAACGAACATTATGCCCAATCTTCCTAAAAGCTGTTAAATTCATACCCATTTGGAAAGAAAGTGTGCTTTATTCACCATGAGACAGGTTGAGCAAGTCTTAAGGTACATCACGAATCTGACCTGCAAGCTTCAAGGCACATTGTGGATCAGATTTCTGCTGTTTGACGGTGATGGTTGAGAACACAGACTTCAGAGACTGAGGTTACAAACTACTAAGGAAAGTAATCAGAGAACAGCAGAACAGTAAGCTTACAGTCCAGGTGTTGGATTACTTGAAAGACTTGTGTTTCTAACTAGTACTGTTTGAGAACATAAAGAACATTACCAAAAACCTTAAGCAATTTAATTTCCAGCATTCTTCCGTTTGAAATTTTCCTAAGCTATAATGTGGCAACTACTAATATCAATATTTGGTGTACATGACTTAATGGTGTTTGCAAACGCGTGACTCATGATTATTCCTCCCAATAGGAAATCTGTGAAGGAATGTCCTGAGTAAAGAAGGATGTGGGAGGAGCCAAAAAGACGGTTCCACTGAAGTGATCGCACTCTATGAGAAACAACCCCCTGCTTGTGCTTCACTTCACTTGTGAAATCATTCAAACCAGCCATTTTTCAAGACCACTGAAGTGAAGTTAATCACTTTTAAAGCTCATACAACAAGCGCATCTTCATCTCTATGGGAACAAAGAGTTTTGAGCCCTTATGAAAATTTGCATAATTGCTAGAAACTCAGCGGGATAAACGGGAGAGGGGAAAAGGGGGAGATTTAAAGGGTGGTTAAGGGAAAAAATGTTGCCAACGAACCTGCCACATCATACCACTTTGCTCCATTTGTGATGCCGTCGTCAAAGGTCTCATTTATGTTTTCCTCACACTGCGGCTGCCCGGTTTTCATAACAGGGTTATTCTCTGCATATACTCGCGCCAAGTATCTGAAGAGAGCGTCATCAGGTGATCTGCTATAGAAGCCCTCAGTATTATGGGCCTCAGAGTCATCAAACGGATAACTGGCAACCACGGTCCCACCATGCAGATTCCCAGAGAGCACAAATCTGGAAGAGAGATTCTGATTTTATTAGACATTGCACTTACAGAGGTCATAATAAAAAGTACAAGGAAAATGATGGGACAGTTGAATTATAAAAAGGTACTGCACCTTGCAAAAATGTAAATAAAATCATTATTATTTAAATAAATTAATTACTGTAAAACTGGATTAGTAAATATTAACATTAACGAAAATGTCCATAATTTCCGTGATTTTCATTTGTTTGATAGATATTATGATATTGCTTGTTTTATTATATTATGTAATTTCTATTTTAGTTTATTATATAGATTATTTATTTGCTTGCTTGCATTTTGTGTAATCGTTATGAAATGAAAAAGGCAAATTTGGGAAATGATTACAGGCTTCATGAATATATAAATGTTTCTCATTCTAATTTTGTAAGCATATTAATAATACTGGTAACGCTTTATTTTAAAGTGTCTTTGTTACATTTACATTACATGCACTTACAGTTATAAAAACAATCAATTATGCGTAATTACATGCAAGCAACCCTAAATCAAATATAGTACGTGTAGTTAATTAATGTTAATCATTACTTAAATGTGTAATTACACTGTAACAAGGACACCTTAAAATAAAGCGTAAATAATAAGGTTATATAGTAACACTTTGCAATATAGTTAACATTAACTAAGCACAATACTGTAGAGATACTTCAGGAAAAAAAAACACTTTTCATGACTTTTACAGGCAAAATGTTTTTAGTAGATGTATTTTTATGTCATGGTGGTAGGCTCCTAGCTGGTTTAAGATGGTCAATGGCTGGATTTGCTGAAAGGTCTGTCACAAAGTTAGGTTAGGTTTGTGAATGCTTACTTGTTCTCCAGGATCCACCTCATGACAGCGGAGACTTCAGGCATTTCTTCTGCATTCACATGTATCTCTTCAAATTGGTCTGGGAAACTTCTGTTGAGGTCGATGTTTTTAGCGTTATTCCGGCCCTCTTCTTTGCCCACACATTCCCCCTCCGTAGACTTCTCAAAACCATCAGGGTTCATGCTCGGCATGATATAAATATCTGTGTTGTCGACCAGCTCTGTGACCCGGGGCTCCTTTCCGTAATTCTCCAACAGATACTCCACCAGGTAGATCAGGACCTGCCGGGACACGGTCTCGTCTCCGTGCATATTACCCACGTATTTGAATTTGGGTTTTCCTGCTCCATCAGCAGTGGGGTCCCTGGTGATCCTCATCACCCAAAGCTCCCTGTTTTCAACTGATCTGCCGATGCTGGTCAGATTTGCGCTGTTTGGGTATTTCTGGGCGAGACTTTTGAGAAGGTCAGTAAGTTTGTCGTAATTATAGTATTTGCTGTATGTCTCCGGCTCCGGCTCTCTCTGCTCGTCTACAGGAACTGAGTTGATGGAGCTGATAGACACTGCGAGCAGAGATAAAACCAGCAGCGAGAGTTTATGCGACGAACACAGATTGTTTCCCCTCTGTCCCGACATGTTTCCGAAGGCACCTTGACGTACACATGAAATCCTAAAATTTGTCCGCCTGGAGTCAGGTCCTTTCTTTAGCCTGACGTCTGGGTATTTTTAGTAGGAACTTCCTGCTAACGCTTTAACAAAGGGTGGAGTTTCTGTGACGGACAGAATTGTTTCAAAATAAAAGTCACCAAAAAAAATATCGATCATTATGCTGTAAATAAGAGCATACTGGTGTATTTTTAACACTTCAAATTAGTTGCTGTGTTTTGGAAAATGCTATCTGGTTTTACTGATGACGGTCTAATTACAAGCTTGATATGATTGTGAAATTAAGGCTGTAGATTAAGCGCAACAACGGAATAACAGATTTTGTGGCTGGGCTCCTTTAAACCTCCACTTGTAATTAATAATATTTTTTTTTTAAAAGAGAGGTTTTGTCATCATCATAGCATTTATTTGTTGGGTAATAGATTTCTTCTGGTTTATCTACTCCACTCTAATGGCAAAGCTTGTTTTCAGTGCTAGGATGGTTCATAGACTAAAATAATTAAATTTCAAATGCCAATGTCCATGCATCACACTCTTTACAATAAATTAATTTAGTATTTTTAACCATTAAACTTACACGTAACTTTTAACCCATTCAATTATTTTACAACCTGGCTAGAAAAATGCAATTTATTACGCACATTTAATATTTTATTAAATTACATGCCTTTTTTGTAGAAATCACAAGTTTAATACCCATTTATTCGGATATTGCCAGGTTTTCCAAGCCCTTAGGAAGAGTGGTTATTCAAAAGCATTGTTTAAAGTGTGAATACAAATGATCATCTTAAGGCTCCCTGTTTGTGAATCACTGCTACAGAGGGCCTTTAGTGGGTCCTATTCCACCACAGGGCCCCAGACTAATTCCTGGTTTACCTGCACAGAGACAAGCTTAAAATTTTGTTAGTGCACTAAATACTTTAGTATAATACACTCTAAATGAACACACATCATTGTTTAAATACAATCTAATCTTCAACTGACAGAATCCCTGCAAATACTAAAGCCTAACATCTGGGGCGGAGTAAACACAACAGTCAAGTCCTACCTGGCAAAAAAAAAAAGCAAATTTGATTTCTTCATATTTCATAAAACATTATTTCTCTAACTTTGCAAGGTAAATGCTTCCATGGCAACATTTTGTTTCATGAAGGAAAAGCACATAAAAAGTAGGAGATAAAGGAGAAAGGAAAACATTTTGAGTGCAGAAGAGGTGGTTAAATATTTTACTTGAGGCAGTTTTATTTAAGTTAATTGTTAATTCCATGCTGTTTCGTTGCAATACAGATTCTACGTCTGTGGTTCCAGTCAGATATCCAGTAGTACAAACTAGTTTCAAGTTAACAAATTACAGAAGAAATTATATGCATTATGTAGATTCAGGGGGAGAAGAAAAATAGACTATTTCATGTAACTCATGCAGGCTTAAAATCAACTTTATTAGTGCTTTTTTTTTCTTCTTTTTGAGACAGCCAAATGGAGACCTGCATTTGTCTTAGTTCTAAAAGCAACAAGGCTCCTTCAGTTTTCTAGAGCTGCAGCCATCCATCCATCCACCCACCATCATCAGCCTATGTGAGCAATACAGTATTTTAGCACAAATTACAGTCCAGACCACTGGTAAATGTTACTACATAACTACTACTTGGTGATGTTAAGCATTTTGCTCCACATGGATATCAAGAAATTTGCTTCGACTTTCTCTGAAAAACTAAATTAACAAAAAGAGCACTTTGTTTAGACTTGCCCTTTTAAAGGTTTAATTGTTTTCTTTAACTGCATATTATAATTGCACTAACACAGAAATATTACAGCTCAAACCACTAATAGTAGACATATCAGTAATAGTAATAAAAGTTAATTTCTGTAATTACATTAAGAAAAACTCAAAATATATCCAGCAACTGATAAAAATGTTGAGAAATAAAGCAAATAAACATAAAAAAAAAAAATTAAGGAAAAATGCTGTACCAGGACAAAAAGAAAAAACAAAACAAAATACTCCAAGAAATCTTAAAAGTTCTGACCATTCAAAAATCATAATTGAAGTTTGTTTCATGAGTGGTATATTTTATTTCAATTTAAGGGCTAATAAAACAGAATAATATTAAAAATCAAAGGGAGAGAAAACTGGAGGCATCAAGCTGTTGAGTGCCAATCATAAGGTTGGGCTTGGTGGCTCCCTTTGAGAGTGGGGTCTGGGGAAGGGGAGGGGGAGTGGGGTGGAGTCTCATATTGGCTGTGTTGTCTCATTGGTTTTCATCCTCCACATCTTGCAGTGCCTCTTTATTCTGTTCCTCACCTGTGCACAGAGAAACAAAGCCGTTGTGATTGCATCCTAACACAGTTATGTGCCTCAATGCAACCCAAACGTGATGTATTTGTACATCGTCGTACATCAAGTTTGCAACCCTTGCAAGATCTGTGCATTACGAGTTTGCCAAATAAAAAGCTAAAAATAAAAAATAAAAAAACACTAGTGAAGAACTGAATACATGCTGTGAGAAATTAAATAATTTATCAGGTTATATAAATAGAATATGTAATTTTCAAGCTTGGAAAAAACGTAAAAAGAACCAAAACGAAAATCTGTCTAATTTGAATGCAGTGTTATCTCATGAGGTCATTTAACTTTCACACGTAATTCAGTTCCCAAACCAAAGGATAACACCCTTAGACACCCTCCCAAATTCGGATTTATTTGTACAACACAGCCATTCCAATTGGACACTGAGGATCTGGCAGTGATCATGCAGAAACCGTTTGTTTCAGACATGCTGCACATATAGCACTCTGGTGGCTACAAGGATCGCAAAACACAAAGCTTACAAACGGGTGAGTGATGATGCAATTTGTGGACAAAAGGGCAAGAGCTGGAAAAAGTGGCCGCACTTACAAATAAAGTTTGTGGGCAATTAACATTTTCCTTTAGGAATCTAAATAGTGGGGGATGAAAAAAGGCAAGATGGGTTAAGTTGGACGGCATGAGTCTGGACACATAAGATGACATGAAATGTAGTAGAGGAAGATTACACTGCTGGTTTTGCACAGAAATGCAGTGATGTGCACGAGGTCAGTATGTACTTTAGAAACCAACAGAGCTATTAAAAAAAAAAAAAAAAAAAAAAAAAAAAAAAGTAGATATACATTTATGCTTAGCCACATTATATTGAGAGAATGATTTAATTTCTGGTGTGTGAATTTGAAAAAGAAGATTTCCACTGCCAACATATGCTGAGCCCTCGATTTTTAATGCTTTTAAAGGCAGATATTAGAGATGGTTGGAAACTATGCCTCGCAAGTCCTAAATCGGGACACTCTGAAACAATCGCTCTAAAAATAGCTTTGGTTTGTGGAGGAGCTTTTGAGGATGTCACCTTCATGTACCAGTGGGTTTCAAAAGATATGTTTGTCAGGCTTAGCATCTGAAACTGCGATGATCCGTCTTACCGTCTCCCTGCATATCTGAAGTCCATAGTGTCAGGTTATCACGTAACAATTGCATGATGAGTGTCGAGTCCTTGTAGCTTTCTTCACTCAATGTGTCCAGTTCAGCAATAGCATCGTCAAATGCAGCCTTTGCCAACCTAAAAAGAGAGCGAAAAAAAGAAAAAGAAAAAATACATTGCATTAAATACTCCGGTCTGAGATCTGAGTCGGTTGTACTTCAGGTTAAGAAATCTGAAAACAAACCTGCATGCACGGTCGGGAGAGTTGAGGATTTCATAGTAGAATACAGAGAAGTTAAGAGCCAGACCCAAGCGAATGGGGTGTGTAGGCTGAAGGTCTGTCATTGCAATATCGCTAGCAGCTTTGTAAGCAACCAAACTGTTTTCTGCAGCCTCCTTCCTGTCGTTTCCTGTGGCAAACTCAGCGAGATACCTGTGGTAATCACCCTTCCTGATGCATCAAAGGGAGAAAAGGTCTGTTTCAAACATGTATAAATAAAGCCGTGACCTCATTATGTCACAAACGATTCATCCTTCGATACACTTAGGAAAAAAAATGGCTTTCATACATTTTGTAGTAGAAGACCTTGGACTCTCCTGAATTTGCAGCTGGGATTAGGTGCTTGTCCAATACATCAAGGATGTCATTGCAGATTGATTTCAATTCGGTCTCAACCTGGACATGAAAATTCAATGGTTAAAAGCATGCAACTAATCACGTGAGTGCACGTTAATTAGGGCATGTCTTACCGTTTGTCTATATTCCCGAATCATTTTCAATTTGTCCTCTCCACCTTTATTTTCCTCTTTCTGCTCGATACTACTGATTATCCTCCAGGACGCTCTTCTTGCCCCAATAACGTTCTTGTAGGCCACCGAGAGCAGATTTCTCTCTTCAACCGTTAGCTCAACATCCATCCCAGCCACCTTCTTCATGGAGTCGACCATTTCTGGAAAAATTGGAAATATTATTTTGCTGACTGGATTTAATTACAACAGAATAAAAGCCACAACCAAGGTTGGAATATACCATTTCTAGAATTCACAGGTAAACTGACTGAGCAATAACTTACAAACTCTGGATGTCAGTAGATGGTACAAGCTTTTGTTGAAGCCACCAGCCAGAAATAATAGATTTAGTAAATAATTGTGTTCATCAGCAGATTCTCTGGTGGGGAAAAACTACACTACCCATAATTCTGCAGAGAAATCTCCACCAATCACAGCTATTAAGTGCCCACCCACTCAAACAAAGACCTGCAAATACAGCAAACTATTCGAACACTTCCGTGTATAATATGCAATAAACTCAAACACACCGTATCTATATACTAATAAATAAACACCTTTATATGTCTGCATTGTTTTAAGTCTACTGTCACTCACAAAGCTTCATGGGATTGTAGTTCTTTCACTCATTAAAGCTTTTACGTCTCATCCATTTGTCCGATTCTCAAATACATTTCTGCTTCAAACCAGTTGTGATTCACCTCATAACAGGTTGGACTGATTCAATACTCCCAATGATAAAAATACTCATGAAAGAAACGAAGACCACTGAAAAAGTAGGTGGCCACTGTTGCACTCCATGGGGTAATGCATGTATTGTTTATTTGCTGAACATTATTAACAACCTTACGTTTATTTGCATTCACCTTGGGTTGCCAGTATACAAATCACAAAACATTGGTGCATATATCCTTTGTTAATCATCATTCTAGCTCACTACAGACTGGCAGCATACTTTCAGGCATTGAGTGAAAACCCCTAGATACCTAACATAGGTTAATGGGTGACTAAACTAGACAATAAATTACCAACAAGCCACAACTGCAGCTGCTGGTTTAGGACATCGTTACCACAAGCCAGCGAGCCAGTTCTCTAAAGTCTGAAATAAAATCTCACTGCAAAGCGACAGTATTCTCAGCTTACCAAGCATTGCTTGCTTTTCGTTACTGTACAACGGCTGCGTCCCAAATCCTATCGCGGTACCTGGCCAGACAGCATTTTTGGGTACCACAACTCAACGCTCCCGTAATACGCAAAAATGCTGTCTAAGTAGGCAGCTCAAAAGGTTTTGAGACACTGTCACGGTCCCTCGTAATGTGCTGCGGGGGTAAACGCAGAAAAGGGAGGGCCTCGTGCAGAAATAACTATTTATTGCGGTTAATTGGATCGATTTAGAGAGGTGTTAACTAATATTGGAGCCGTTCTTCGCCTACATGAGGCTTGAGGACCGCAGCCACCCCCTCCGCCATGGCTAGCAACAGCTTGCCTCACCCACTAACTCTCCGCCATTTTGTCTCCTCAATAAACGTCTCCATCTTCATATTGCCAGTGTGTAGTTACCCCAATATCACATCGACAGAATCAACGGACAGTACAAATAAACGACACGGCGTTTTAAAAAAGCATACGGAGATCGGTTCGCATTTCACAGCGTGTTCGCTTGGTTTAACCGCGAATTAAGCCATTTAACCCGACCGTCAGTTAGCCTGCATGAGCTCTCGCTTTGTAAAAATAACGTTCCCGTTACCTCGCAGTGTAGCTTACCATCATATCTCTCCGCCTGCTCGGCCAGTTTGGCTTGGTACACCAAATCCTCCCGGTCACCCATGTTGGACAGCGCGAGGCGAGCGTGTTTTGTGAGATTGGAAGTAAAGGAGGAGTGTGAGTTCACCGGCAGGCCCCTATGCAAGCAACAGCTGCGGCTTGAATGGTGGAGTAAAGATGGCGTTACACCTTCATCCGGGAACTTTCGCACAGAGCATCTCCACACACTCCCTCTCTCCCCATACGAATGCTGGATTTTTAACCCCCTTTATTTGAACAGAGAGTGAATGCTTTTGTGTAACCTAAACATTGCGTATTAATGGCAGCGGTATCGTCTAAAATTATATAACTAAAAAAAAAACATTTGAATTTAAAGGGATAGTTCGTTCAAAAAATAATATTCTTTCAGCATTTACTCACCCTCACGCCGTGCTATTCTGTGAATAATATGTTTAAAGAAAGCCTAGACCCAAACGCAATACCTTTACAATTAACATATGCATTTCATAAAACAGTCAGTCAATCATAGTTTTCAAACAACATACCATAGTAAATAATTACACGTGATTGCTTCGAACATATTAAAAAATAAAACACTACATTTAAGGTATTTTTTTTTTATTGTATTGTATTTGGGTCCATTTTCTTTTCACGTATTCCTAAACATTAATCATGCAAATTAAATTGTGTGCCGTTTCGGTGTAAATAACTAAGTCACTGTGAAATGGTAATGACATATATTCATGATAAAAAAATTTGCAACCAAATTGGCTCATTAAAATTATTAACTCTGGATAGTGTATCCAAGGAAAGAATATTATATAGAGGAAAACTTGTACTATAATAGGAAAATGAAACAAATCATCTCCATCAAGTTGATGCTCTCAATAGAGTAATACATAAAAAGGCATGAAAATACTGACAAGAGACAAGGTAAAAAGTTTGAGTAGCATTACTATAGGGGTCAACTTTATTTCATGTACAGGAATAAAACTGTAACAAAAACGTAGGATTTTTTTTTTCTCGTGTGACTTAAAACACTGTTCTGACAGACTTGGATGCACATAAAGGATAACACAAGATTAATTTCACAAAATTACTGTGTTGATATTTAGGTTCTAAACATAATACTTTGGGTACAATTAAAATGTACAGACACGACTTGCGATTACTCGTTCATAGACAAAAGTGGTGCGTCTTGAGGTGAAACCATTCTCACAGGACACAGGTGTGAGAGTTCAGACTAACAAGCAAACTTTGCTTTGAGACTGATTTTAGTGATCTAATTTCATCAAGGTCATGAAACATAGACAGTTAATAAGACAGATCATGAACATCAAAGTCCTTCATAATTACGACTTAAGTGACAATTACATAACATGGCTGGCTTGCTGTCACATCATGACAACATAGAGCTAACCTACACACATACACGACATAGCTTTCTAACATTTAGATGTGACATAATAACAGAAGAGTTTCCAGGTGATTGTCATTGTTACCAAACAAAGTTAGTCAACTTTTTTTCTTTTTAAAAGTAACAACAAATAAAGGTAAAGGGTAAAAATATTAATATTTGATAGCGTTCTGGTAGCCTGTCTATTAGTGTTATCATTTACACATTTGACATTCAACTTCTATTCTCCAAATACAGTCATTAGTAATGGAAGTTGGTTAAAAGAAACGTTCCTGCAAGGTTGAACAAAATACACTCCACTTTTCCCCACATGTTGCTATTAACTAATTAGGTAAAGACATTGCTGATTTGGTCATTGACAACAATCTGCAATTAAGGCAGGCAATTAGGAAAGCAACGTCTCAGTTGGGCATTAAAGGACAATATGCACTAGATCTCTGCATTAAGATGGATAATACAGGCATGATGGAGGGCGGTTGATGTTTTAAAACAAAAATCAATAGCCAGATAAACCAATCATGGATAAAGGCTACTTGTATGTGCAAAATCATTCAAGCAAAACGCATTTGAGGCATGAGGTTAGGCTTTGCACATTAGTGTGACACTTCATATGATCCTACGATGTTATTGTAAAGACAGCTGGGTTCTTTTTGAAATATCTTCATCTAATAAAGTAGGTTTGGAGAGTCACGCTATAACAACCACTCATTGTATTTTCTAGCTTGGCGAGGGAAGTTTTGGCAAAAACACATTGGTTATTTTAAACGGAAAAGTCAGAATGTTGGATTTTTATTTAAAAACAACAACAACAAAAAAAATCATTTAAGTCTATCTTATGTTGACGTATTGAGTCTAGCATTAGAAATTAGGGTTACACATTCAACAAATCCGCATTTAGTGTAATACTTCCAAGTACAGCAATAATGGTGAAAGGAGCAAGTAGCATTTCCTGATAATATATAATGAAAACGTAGTAAAACAAAGTTAGCGGTAGTGAATAATGATGCATGGCCCATCTTGAATACATTAGAAATGTGCATAAATAAAACTAAATGCGGTGAGGGTTCGGGCTACTCCATTTTTTATATAATGTACCGCCCCGGTAAGAACCGCTTCATGACACAACTGACCGGCGCTGAGCCAATAACAACCGACGAGCCAATGAAAGAGACTAAAAACTATTCAAAGCACGTTTGATCTGCATTTCTGAATATTCTCATGTAGTAGATGATTTGTAGTGTGAAAGCTGACGTGTTCTAGGACACTAAGTAGTGTATGCTACCGCATTCAAAGAAGAACAGTCCCTTGTTAAGACACCAGACCGCTCATGTTTTTAAGTCCAAGCAGGCTTCTTCCTCTTTTTTCAGTTCACAAGAAGTCACACACTAATGCTCCTCTCTCTGTAGTGTATGTTTTTGCGTGTGGAATTTAGTGTTTACTTGGTAGATATCTTCAATTATTGCATAAAATCTAATAAGGGAATTGTTGCAGGTACGGTGAACGTTGGCATGAGACACAATGGCACAAGGTAATGATGAGGCGGACAGGTTAAGGGCAGTAGTGAGGATGTGTGAGGAGCCGGAGTGTGTGTGTGTGTATGTATGTATGTGTGTGAGTGTACATCTAAGGGCTGCTAGGGAAGACAGTCTGCTATCTCAGCTCAGTTCATCCTCTGGATTGTGCTGGTCCAGCAAGCGGACGTGGGTAAAGGGAAAATGGCCATGCTTTCCCTTGCACTCACCCTCCCACTGACCGTTTACATTGATCTTGGTCACCTTCACCATGTCGCCGACCTAACAACAGTGACAGAAATGGAGGAAACACTTTGTTAATGCAATGCAATCCTAAACAGAGAAGTACAGTTCCACTGGGAGGCGCCAAAGCCAAAAAAAAAATGTTTTATTGCACAAAATTCTACATAAAAATATATTTTAAATGCACAAAATCAGACAGGGTTGCACATAAAATAGCGGAATAAAAAAAAAAAGCTACATTTGTTACCTCCAAAGCGAGAGCAGTCTTGTCATAGGCATTGGGAACTCTCTTCTGAATCGCCCTGGCATAAACCGGACCATTCTGTAGATTGGGTAAGGATGTCGGCTGAGCATATTGGCCCGGTTCGCCAAGCAGAGGTTGAGACTGAGAACCGTGGCCGTCTGAGTTGCCGTGAGCTCCGGATCCTCCAACGGACCCTCCAGGGCCACCTGATGTTGGAGAGGCCGGCCGGTACTTCTCCACGTATGGCACTGGGATCATGCCGACACGGCCTTCTGAATTCTGTGCGTTCCACCACTGCTCCTCCGGCTTCTCCAGAACTCTTAGAATATCGCCCTTTCGAAAAGGAAGGTCCTCGTCGTCATTGCCAGGGAAGTCGAAGAGAGCTCGGACATACTCCTCTTCCAGCCTCTGAGGAGCTCCTCCCGTTCCTGCATTGACGCTGATGAAGGACGAGTGCTTGGCTTTGCTGATGGGCTCAATGAGAGTTGTGGTATCCAGGTAGTGGATCTTATAGAACTCCAAGAGCGCAGGTAAGGCATCAAATTCCTGATCTCCAATACGGAACCGAGGAGGAGCGAGTCCTGCAGGATGATAGCGAGAAGGCACAGAGGATGGATGGACTATCAAGATTTACTTAACCTTAATCTAGGAGGACTTCATTAAATGGCACATATAACAACAATATCACAATAAAAAAATTCCACACACAATGGTCAACAAATTACTGTAAATTCAACAAATTCAGCATTACTGCGCATACAGCGTCTACAAACAAAAAGTGGGGGTTTTGTCATAAAAAAATACATATGGTTTCCATTACATGTTAACAAATTTAAGTTATCTGAGTGACTTTCAGTATAAACAGTGTTCATACGATTTCTGTATGTGTAAACATCTTATCGAGAATGCTAAATTACAAAGTAATATTAGAATAACGCAAAAAATCAGACTGAATGTGCATTAGTATTCGTAGTATAGAAGTACACAAGTTTCTCGTCGAGCTGCTAAGCGTTTTGCTAAAGCAGTATTTATTCGCCCCGTTGTTGGCAGTATATTTATATGTAACGCTTACCTGGTCCGGACTGGCGATTGCTGCTGATGCTGTTTATTATGTAATGAGAGACTTTGGAGTTCTCCGACACAGACAGCACGTAGTCCCCGGGAATAGTGATCGAGTCCCGCACCAGGAACACTCCATGCCTCTGCCCTTGGAGCAGCGAAACCGCCTCTTGCCGGCTTAATCTCCCCCAATACCAGCTCCCTCGGTCCTCCGAATCAAAATTTCCGGCCATGACTAGCGCAAGAAAAAAGCCCAGGCTTCACAGGCCTTCCCTTCGCCTCTCCTTATCCGCAAGCAGCGTTCAACTCATGCAAAAACTTTACCGCGTTCCGTTGTTGAACACGTTTCGAATACGCGCAGCATTCGCACACTTTTCTACGCTTTTTTGTTCCAATCGGGTAAGAAAACAGCCGACGTCGGAATCCCAACGTGCATGAGACGCAAAAACTACGACTATTCGCCCAGATCCTCTGATAATTGTCCAGTGTAAACCAAAACGTACATTGGAAGTTGTCACAAGGAAGTTCAAATATTTCAAATGGCGGACAAGGGAAACAATTTTTGACCTTATTTCCCGGAAGTGATGCAATAACACAGTCAATTCACGCGACGCCTATAAGTAGCCATATTGATGCGGTCGATATTGAAAATGACTCTATAAACCCGTGTTATCCTGCAGTTTAATTTAAACTTTACAATTTAATTATTTTATATTTATAGAAATTTTTTTGCTTTCATATGAAAGCATCTGGTTTTGTTTTACTTCATTGTTGCAATACATTTTTATCATTTTTTTTGTATTTACATCCACATAATTACTGATGTTCGTATTAATATTATTAGTAGTAGTATCCAAAATATTATCATCCATATTTTTTGTCATTTGTTTAATCTGTTTGATAGTGTGTATGTATGCAAGTGGATGTATAAATATATGTATTTTTCTGCCAAAGATGCATTTCAGCTCTGTGAAAACCTAAACGTTAAATAAAGTTAAATAAAACTTGTTTCTCAGAAACACGACAGTCTCTAAAGAAAATCCAGTTCAGTCCACTCCAGTGGTTTATAGCTGGTCTAAACTGGCCATTAACTAGTCCTAACTGGTCACCATCTGGCTGTCCAGCTACCGTGTTTTCCAATCCAGCTTAATTTCACTAGCTGGTATCTGGTTTGCTGGTATTCTACACCAGCCAATAACCAACTGGAAACAGCTATCATGATCAGCAACAAGAGTTGTTGTTTAAAAATATTTTTAACCTATAAGCTGTATTTTTATAGGCCTTGTTGGTCCATGTATATTTTCAAAAACTAATTTTAATATCGAACAATTTATAGCCTCATTTGCTAATACAGGCCTACTCAAAGGTCGTTTGTGCTATAAATTGCTTAAAGGACAGAAACGGAAGTACGTAAACACTGCCGTTTACATAAAACAAGCCCGAAAGAATTGCCAGCCACTAGATGTCGACATCGATTACTAATAGTTTACTCTCCTCCATCCACCAGTCCCGTTCAATAACACTGTTCAGTGTTCCGGTGCACAAACGCCATAAAAACGTTTAGGTCTTTATTTTTTACCACAGTCCAGCATGTTATGTAGCCTACTGTTTAATGCATAAATGAATTGTATATTTGTTAAAGGTTTATTGATTTCGATGCCAACAGTCAAATACAGTTTTGTTTACAAATAATCATATACACATATTGCCGTTTCTTGTCATCCCTTGCGTTCTCCTTTCTTTATTAACCATTGTGGGAATACAGAAATACAGACAAAATTCATTGATCACAGCTCTTCAGTGCACTTTTATATATAATATCGATATATAATTCCGTTTCTGCAATGGCAAACCTTAGAAGTATGGCTTTGAAAAACAGCAGGAGATTTTGAGGCTACCTGGTGACCATAAAATGACATGATAATCTGAAATATATTGGTTAACTTTATTACAGGAGCAATTAGGCTTAATAATTAATTTTATCCTTTGGGGAGGGAGACAATTCTACTTAAAAAAAACAAAAAAAACATCGAACAATATTTGCATGTAAGCATATTATGATAATATACAAAGTAGGCTAGTACAGTATAAATGGATATAATCAATCCTAATTTTCATTTAAGTCATTTTAAATAATGAAATAAAACAACTGTTTCTTATTAAGACAAAATATTTCTAATCCATATACAATGTCACTGAAACAATACTTTCATTTACTGGCATATCAGAACTAGTTTGAATTACATTTGAATAATGTAATATAATTAGGCACTAAATAGATGTTTATGCTATGAAATACCTTTATCATTTAATAACAGTGGATAAATAGAAATGAAACCTTTATATCATTTTCGTGTGTTTATAAGATCTATTCTAAAGAACTGAGCTAAGCAACCTTACATTGTCTTCAAAATCCATGTCAAGCAGCAACAACAGAATAACAGTATTATATACTATCATATATCCAAACAACACTTTTATTTTTTCTGTGGAGTGAGTCTTTCCTCTTTGGCTTCAGTCCCGCTGCTCTGTATCAAACTAACATATTGTTTTGGGCTAACAGTGTGACAAGACATTTTGGTTTTCCTGTATATATTAGGGGCACTTCATACGATCTCATCTGCATCCCATGCACCTGACACCCGGTACATGCATATTCACTGGATGATACTGAATAAAATTTAGGTTGTTTTCCACTGCTGGAGAGAACGTGATGCGACAGTCAGATGCATAGATGGACACACCAGTTCATGATCTGATTATATCCAGCATGTTTAACTGATCTAAATGCGCGCGCACACATGCTTCTCCGGCAGGGATTTGAACAGGCACATAGGCACACGGAGGTTCATGGTTATGACAGTGATGGGGAAAACCTGAATAAGAGGGTATGTTATATTTTTTTGTATCTCACAAATCATTAATTTCTTCTTTGCAAAAACAGACAGCAGCCATGATTGTCTTCCCTATTAAACCTGCTGAAGCCCATGAGTTCATGGGTAACCCAGTCTGAAAACAAGCCTGTCACATGCTACCACTCTCTTTTTCTTAAAGGGATGAAGGTTACAGACTCAGGTAGGGTTGTCTAAATTGCAAGCTAACTGGTCTGGGACAGAATCTTCTTTTAAAGGCTTGATGGCTCCAGAAGGGTGATTGGCTTTGGACATCTTCTTCGCTCTCTGCTATTTGCTTTGTAACTGGATCTATACATTTACACAAGAGTGAAGGGAAAAACCTGGATGAATGTATAACTTCACAAGTGATTAATTTCTCCTTTGAAACAACAGACAACCGCTTTGAGTGTCAACCCTATAAAACCTTCTGAATCCCATGACTTCATGGATAACCCAGTCTGAAAACAAGCCTGTCACACTTTCTCTTTTTCTTAAAGGGACCAGCATCTAATCAAACTAGACAGTGGCTTCAATCAGGTAGGGTTGTTCGAATGACACGCTAACTGATCCGGGACAGAGTCTTCTCTTAAAGGCTCGATGGCTCCAGAAGAGTGTTGTGACTGGCTGGAGCAGGACAGATGGGAAGACTGGCTTTGTAAGTCCTCTTCGCCCTCTGCTTTGGACGCCCTTTTCTCTCTGCTCCGTTTTGCAACTGGATCTTTTACCAGCCGCTGCTCCTCCAAGGTCCACATACTGTCGTCCTCGTCCTCCTTGCCTTGCACCTCCCTGTCAAAGTCCAGCAGCTCCTCCATCATGTCCTCGATCTCCATCTCGCCGTCAATCTCTTCTTCTACCTCAGATCTGAGTTCTCCCATACTCTCAGTCCTGTTCGTATCGTCTGCGTCGTCCTCATCCACTCGGCACTCCGGCTCGCTGGCCTGGCTCTCGCCGAACTCGAGGATGGTGGGAAGGTTGCCCTGTTTGGGGCAGCGCTTGCGAAGGCTCACCAGAAATGGTTGTGGGAGGGAGAAGATGTCCACGTTGTTCCCCAGGTCGATCCAGGTGACGCTGGGGAAGCAGTCAGGGTCCTTCAGTGTGTCTGTGAGCTCTTTGAGCACGGCACGGGTCAGCCTGTTGCCATTGAGGGCCAGAGTCTCAAGGAGGGGAAGAGACGCCAGCGTAGGGAGGAGCAGAAGGAAGGCATCGTCTGTGAGCTCGGTGAAGCCCAGCTCTAGGCTGCCGATGCGGGATGCGTGGTGATGCAGGTAGGCACAAAGACGCTCCATGTCTTTCACTCCAAGAGGGATGCCAGACAGGTCTAATGTCCCACCGGAGGGAGGGCTTGAAAGAACTGATTTCAAACTGAGAAAGAAAAAAAGAGGCAGATAGATGGTAAGGATCTGTGTCGATTACATAATATATGTGTGTGTACTGTGTATATGTATATATAAATACACACTCATATTGTATATATATATATATATATAAATATTTACATGCATTTAAATGTATACATTTATTATAAATATATTTAGTATACAAATAACTAGGTAACACTTTAGAATAGGGGTCCAAAATAATGCATTAGTTAACAAACATAACTAATGCATTATTTTGGACCCCTATTCTGAAGTGTTACCAATAACTAGGGGCGACTTGGCGATATCCTTGTGATAGTGGTATGATGCGGTGAAACAAATCTCTGCTGTTCTATTTATGACGGGCTGACACAAATTTCAAATGGTTATCAATGGTCGCTTTATTGTTCACATGTTGCTTATTACTGCATGTAATTCATTAAAATAATTTTAATTTCAAAAACTTGATTACAAAATGCACCTACATTTTTTTGGAATATTTTATCATTGAGGATTTATTTGAAAAAAGTCTAAAAAGCTTCGGGTCTCGCTTCTCAGCAGACAGGAAGGCAGGGAGATGTGAATTCAAGAAAACAGGTAACATTTAATGAGCAAACAGGATACAAGGCAGGCTGACAAATGTGCAGAGACATAACATAACGACTGACACTGGACACTCACAAAGGCACGGTTTAAATGAACACGGGAATAATAAGGGAAACGCAAAACACCTAGGATACACGGCTGGAAGGGGATGAGATGCTAATGAAAGGGGCAGGGTTACAAATGAGGCAAGACATGTGTTAACTGAACTAAAACAAAAACAAAGACAGCACATAACACAATGACAGAGTTACAGTGAGTTACAGTGAACCCAGTGTCTCGTCTCGTGGGATAAGTGTGCGCACGTATATATTTAAGAAAAACATATTTGTATATTAAATATATTAAATAAATTCATACATTTTAAAATATGTAAATATTTTCATTGAAAGAGAGCGAGAGAAAGAGCTTGACTCAATGGGATTTCTTAAGCTGATTTTTTTTCTCTACAGACAGAACTTCATATCAAAACACTAAAATTAATATACAAAGAACAGAATCACATTATGCCTCATTTGTTTTTTAAAATACAATTTTGCTGAAATACTGCAAATAATATAAAATAAAATGACATAAAATTCTAAAATTATTTTAATACATTAATTATAATACAGATAATATTTTAATTTAAACAATGCAAAATACTGTGTATTTTAACCAACATTATTATGACAAGAATATTCATGACCATTGGTTATTAAATTATCTCAATTCACTGACATTAGCAGGTGTGGCATCATCTTAGTGTTGTAATCTACATATACAGTGGGTACAGAAAGTATTCAGGCCCCCTTACTTTTTTTCAAAAAAGAAAAACTGAAATATCACATGGTCCTAAGTATTCAGTATTTAGTAGAAGCACCGTTTTGATCGAATTCAGCCATGAGTCTTTTTAGGAAAGATGCAACAAGTTTTTCAAACCAGGATTTGGGGTTCCCCTGCCATTCCTCCCTGCAGATCCTCTCCAGTTCTGTCAGGTTGGATGGTAAACGTTGGTGGACAGCCATTTGTAGGTCTCTCCAGAGATGCTCAATTGGGTTTTAGTCAGCGCTCTGGTTGGGCCATTCAAGAACAGTCACGGAGATGTTGAGAAGCCACTCCTTCATTATTTTAGCTGTGTGCTTAGGGTAATTGTCTTGTTGGAAGGTAAACTTTCATCCCAGTCTGAGCTCCTGAGTACTCTGGAGAAGGTTTTGGTCCAGGATTTCCCTGTACTTGGCCGCATCTTTCCCTTGATTGCACCCAGTCGTTCTGTCCCTGCAGCTGAAAAACACCCCACAGCATGATGCTGCCACCACCATGCTTGTATTGACAGGTGATGAGCAGTGCCTGGTTTTCTCCACACATAACACCGAAAAGTTCTATCTTGGTCTCATCAGACCAGAGAATCTTCTTTCTCACCATCTTGAAGTCCTTCAGGTGTTTTTAAGCAAACTCCATGCAGGCTTTCATGTGTCTTGCACTGTGGAGAGTCAGGCCACTCTGCCATAAAGCCCCGACTGGTGGAGGGCTGCAGTGATGGTTGACTTTCTATAACTTTTTCCCATCTCCCGACTGCATCTCTGTAGCTCAGCCACAGTGATCTTTGGGTTCTTCTTAACCTCTCTCACCAAGGCTCAGTTTGGCCGGACGGCCAGCTCTTGGAAGGGTTCTGGTCGTCCCAAACATCTTCCATTTAAGGATAATGGAGGCCACAGTACTCTTAGGAACCTTAAGTGCAGCAGAATTTTTTTTGTAACCTTGGCCAGATCTCTGCCGTGCCACAACTCTGTCTCTGAGCTCTTCAGGTAGTTCCTTTGACCTCATGATTCTCATTTGCTCTGACATGCATTGTGTGATGTAAGGTCTTATATAGACAGGTGTGTGGCATTCCTAATCAAGTCCAATCAGTATAATCAAACACAGCTGGACTCAAATGAAGGTGTAGAACCATCTCAAAGATGATCAGAAGAAATGGACAGCAGAGTGTCACAGAAAAGAGTCTGAATACTTAGGACCATGTGATATTTTCTTTTTCTTTTTTAATAAATCTGCAAAAATGTCAACAATTCTGTGTTTTCTGTCAAAATGGGGTGCTGTGTGTACATTAATGAGGGAAAAAATAAACCTAAATTATTTTAGCAAAAGGCTGCAATATAACAAAGAGTGAAAAATTTAAGGGGGTCTGAATAGTTTACGTACCCACTGTAAACAGCATCTCTGCATACATATTTAAAAAGACTCTTGCAAACCCTCAGCTGTGTAGCATAAGAACTTTTAGTGTGGACATTTCCTGTGGCAACAAAATACATTGTGTAAAATGTTTTGTAATTACTAGAATTCCTATCCATACTAATGTGGTACTAGAACGGAAGTACTTGAAATTGCTACAGTAATTGTAACAGTCATTAGTGCCTAAAGAAGAAATGTAGGGCAGTAATAAACTAAATAATACAGCCCTATACAAGAAGAGCAGGAACTATTAAAGAACTTAATTTTACAGTAATAATAATAAAATAATAGTCTATGCAGCTTAATGTATTATAACCCGTACCAGCTTTAACATTTTATTAAAACTCAGAGACTATCAAAGACTCAAGATATTCTCATTGAGGGAAACTGAAACCTGATTGAAAGGATTCATTTTCTGTAAATGCATTACAGATTCAAAACAGCCCCTGGAAATACGAACAGCATAGAATTTATTAGTTAATTTAATCCCCATGTCAGTTGTTATCGTCAAATGAGCGATAGATAAATGGAGTGATAGCAGGGAACAGAAGAAGAAGGCAGGAAGAGAAGCTGATTTATTAAGTAAAAGAGAACAAATGCATTGCTTTAACCGCAGCACATGCAGCAGAATCATAATAAGCTCAGTGTGCCAGCACAGCTTGCCAGTGTGTGAGTGAAGAGAGAAAGAGTGAAAGCTAAAAAAAAGAAACGGCGAGAATACTAATTCATAATGTGGCCATCGCTAACTCACACCAGGACATGCATATATCTTATTGAACAGGCATTTGAGGAAGAGAGAGGAATAATAACCATCCTGATTTGATATACTTCCTGCCCCGCTCTGATCCTGACACTGACCTAGCAAATAAAACAGCAGCAAAGTCAAGGAAATGGCTAAATCAGAACAGGATATCAATTCTCCTGATATTACTGGCCAGGATCCTGAATCCCACGCTCTCTAAGAGAAAAAGCCTTTCCCTCTCTCACCCTGAATGCATCTGACCCACTTACATTCTCTCCTCTGCATTTGATCATTTCCAAATGTTCTCATTAATGACGGAGAGATGTTAAGCAGAAATATTAAAACTATCTTTTAGCCGAAGTCATGTGACTTATGAGAACAATTTGAAAAGTAATAGAAGGTCAAAAACTTATAATAAGTGCTAACACTGTTCAGATTTTTATAAAAACCTCTCACATGCCAGAAATTGCTTAAATAACTCTCAGATTTGCATATGATGTTGGAGTTAATCACTTTGCAGTTCTTCATACGCAATATATGATACCAGAGCAGCTTTTGAGTGCTTAGAAAGGATATGCAAGGCTGTGTGTAATCAGAGATCTAGCAATCTACTTAATGCTTAATTTAGTTGATGTAGCTTTTTAATTGATCAGATTTTAAATCGCCCCTTCAATAACATTAATGCAGCAAAGAGAATGATGAGCGACTCTACAACTCTTTCTGTTTCTGCACTTGCATTATTTTTTTTTTTCACACAAGACTTATTATCGGGCAGCAGGTGTGTGCTGTGAAAAATCCTTTCATTGCATCGTCTTTCCTGCGGATGTAAATAAAATCAGGTTATTACTTTAGTGTGTTAGTTAGGTTTGAATTAAGGCAATAAGGTTTTAGTTCCTAATTTTCGGCTTTACAGAAATAAACCCTTTGAACTAAAATCCAACTGAAGAGCAGCAGGTGGGTGGGAGGTGTCAGAGATGTGCCGTACTGTATTGCATTGTTACAGTTCATTCACATTCTGTCAGAGAGGAAAAGAAAGGAAGAGAAGGGAAAACTCTTAACACCCAACCCTGAAAATCAGCTTTATGAGTCTTCTATTGGACATAAAGGGTGGTATAAGAAAAATACTGACTTAAAATCCATAATTTACATAACGTTTGGGGCTCAGTAAGATTTTTTTTTTTTTAAAGAAATTAATATGTTTATTTATAGCAATGCATTAAATAAATTTGAATTAAAGCAGTTCTATTCCAAATAAATCCTGAATAAATGGGAACTGTTTTTAAAATAATAAGACTAAATGTTTCTTGAGCAGGAAATGAGTATATCAGAATGAATGTGACACTGAAGATTAATAAGTGCTGAAAATTCAGCTTTGGCATAACAGGAATAATGACTTTGTCATATATTTAAATAGAAAAGAGTTACCTTAAACTTTAGTAATTATATTTCATACTGCGTTTTTGGTCATATAAATATGCTACGGTGAGCATAAGAGACATCTTTCAAACAATAATAATGCAGGTTTTTAAAAATGGCCTAAGACCCTCTGATGATATGTTGAAGACTCATGGATAATAAGTGTGCTAATTATGACCAATTAAGTGCCGAGTCTGTCATTATACCGCTCTATTCTCCAACACACTGGTGAAAGGTCATCGCTGTGACTATCAGAGCAAAATGAAGGATTACCATCCCCGAAATGAATCCTGAAATAAACCCTCTTTTGCAGTAGATGCAAGGATGACTGAATGTGTGCGCTAACAATTCATTTCACTTGATGCAGTACACTTGATGTTCCATTATTTTATTATAGCTTCATCTCCTAATCATACAAAACGTGTGATAAAATCTCTGAGATTTATGACCATCCTTTTCTTATGATGTTCAGGCCCAATTTTGTAGACTATTTATGAAAAAGCTTTGTTTAAGCTCTCTGTGTAATGACTTTATGTGAAACTCAAGCTATTTTTTTTACTCTGCCTCTAAGACATCAATGACTCTGACATGACAGATGTCTGGATGGCTATGCAAATCAATACAAAAGCATCAGTGTAAAGATAGCACTAATTGGAGGCAGGTTGCCATGTGCCAAATGAAACGCCAAAGTCGCTGCCCGAAATTGAAAAAGCCAGAGATGCAGTAAGGAATGAATATCAAGAGCATATTGTATCTTCATCTTCATGCCACATTCAGAACCTGCTGTTTTCTGCTCTGAGGCAGTAAAAAGCGTGAGCAGAAGAGGACATGAAGACGACAAGAGAGAAAGTGGCACTAAAACGAGAGCTTAAGCCACCGAAAATCTCGCAAAAGGCAGAACTGTGAAGTAATCTGTCGAGGAGAGGCGGCATTAGAGCAACTCGAGAGATCATATGAGGAGAAAATAGAGGGATGAAAAATAGGAGGGAAAACTTAGAAGGCAGAAAGAATTCAGCAGACATGCCTGAGAGATGACAGTATGATTTCACAACAGCTCTTATTCCACACCCTCTTCTACTCTTGTTTTACATTCTCAAATCCCTTTTTCGTTTAACACAGCTCTCTACCTTTCTTCTCCTCTCATGTTTGCTATTAATGTGGGTTTTATGGGGGCAGATCATATGCTAAAGCTAAATAAAATACTGTCGCCTCTGGACACAATGATCCAGAAAGCGGCCTGCGTTGCGATGGGGAAGACATTCTTCACTGGCTCCTGACAGCCGTGGGCTGCTTGTTATGAACTAAAGGGTCTCCAATGGACAGCAGACGCTTCCCCACATGCAGAACAGACAAGGGCAATGCGTTTCACATTTCAGTCCATGAAACAATAGAGGTCATGTAGTAGGTCTAAGGCATATCATATTCCACTTAACCGCTTATACCCAAATACTCCTAACATCTTCGTTTACACAATAAAGCGTTCAGATATCCAGACCTGTTTGTATTGCTCCATTTGCATTTAACAATTTGCTAATCGACTATATTATATTCAGCAAGAGTGGGCGATATACTGTTGGCATTGTGCAAGCTTATGCAAATGAGCAAGATAAAAACAGCCTAAACAAATGGAAACATTTAGGCCTAAATCTGATTTGGACTCTTCCGTTAGCTGTGCAAATAAATAGATTTTATGGTATATAATTACAGTATGTATTTACACTGAAGTTAAATGTTAAATGTTATTGGATGAACTAACAGATCCAGAGCAGATGTATAGTTTCCTCCGATTATACAGAGAATTACAAATCAGCCTTAGTGTAAATATTTGCATGGAGGCACATAGATTAAACTGCACACACATTATGAGTAATGCATTGCTTGCATAAACACACACTGCAGACCAACATCTGTTACGTGTGAATTCTCTCAGAGAAAATGGGACACCTGTCTGAGAGACCGTCTCACTCTGACCGGTGGAGGAGGTTAAGGTCATGTTAGCACTTTAGCGGAGAGGGAGGAATCATTAAGGGAGAGAGAAATAGAAGAGCAACTGAAGGAGACAAAATAATGAGAGTTAAAAATGAAGTCATTATAAATGCTCTGCTGTATTTTACTGTTGTTGTTATTAATTCAAAGTAAAATTATTTATGTTCATTTAAAATAAAGCTGAAATCAAATTAAATATTCATATTACATTAACAAATTCAACTTAAAAAAGCTTGTAAATTAGATATGAAATGATCTATGCAAAAGTTAATTAAAAACATTAAGCATAATTAAAATAATTCTAAATAGAATATAACAAAAACTGAAAAAGCACATAAAATATATACTAAATGTAAAATAAAAACTAAAAGTATGAAGATTAAAACAAATTTTAAATATAATAATAACATACATAATAATAAAAAAAATTCACAGCAGTGAATAAAAAATTTTCAAGAAGAAAATACAGGATGTGCTTTTAAACTTCACATTTAATATACATTAATTTTCTTTAAAATAAAGCTCTTTTATTGATATTTTAGTTCCATGAAAAAACCTTTTAACAACTATGGAACCTTTTCCAATAGCACCAAATGTTCTTGTGAAGCAAGGTTCTCTAGATTATTAAACAAGTTCTTTGGCATAACTGTGAAAACTCTCTTTTGGAAGCATTTTTAAAGAGTGTAAGTACTTCATCTCAAATGTTCCTCGAAAAAAAAGACAGAAATGAGACTTGTGTGAATTAGAAATGAAAAAGAATTAGAAAAAAAAAACATCTTGGCAAATTTGACACAGGAGAAAAAAAAATCTGAGAAACAGGAGACTTAAAGGTGCCATAGAATGCATTGAGAGAATATTTTCAATTGTTCTCTGATATGTACATAGAAGGTATGTATCTTAGGTAAGGGGAAAAAATGCCCAGAAACGGTTTTACAGGTCCATTTACAACCCTAGAATTTGACCCAAGAATGAAACAGTCTGTTTTTGCCTTATTTGGAAGGTTCATGAATATTAATGAGGAGGTCTGCTCTGATTGGCTGTT
>JAUMHQ010000075.1:6565788-6590041 GCA_032361165.1 Enteromius paludinosus | reverse complement strand
CAGTATGTTATGTTCATGTACTGAACTGTTATTATTCAACCATGCCAAGGTCAATTCAGTTTTCCATTCTATGGCACATTTAATTGAAATTAAAATAAAATATGCCTCTTCTTTTCGCCATACACTCTTAAAAATAAAGGTGCTTCACAAGGTTCTTCACAGCGATCCCATTGAATAACCATTTTGGGTTTAGTCAAAGGTTCTTTAAAGAATCATGTCTTTCTTACCAATTTATCAACTGACGAACCTTCTTTTACCACAAAGAACCTTTGGTGAAACTGAAAGGTTTTTAAAGGTTCTTTATGAAACCATTTAGACAAAAAGGTTCTTCTATTGCATTGTGAAGCACCTTTATTTGTAAGAGTGTAGCAGAATTTACAGTATGTCTTCCTTACAATCAAAATGAACAGTGACCTTGCACTGTCAAGCTCCAAAAACAAGAAACGTAATAAAAATATCATAAAAGTAATAAATTATCCACTGAAAGTCATGACATGAAAACCTACATTCAAGTCAACATTCACTTTCATTGTACAGAAACGAGTGCCTGCTCATTCTGCTACTCTTTTTGTAATCCATAAAAGAAAGAAAATCATATGTCACATCAGGTTCTTAAAAGCACAAGAATGTAAGAAAATAATGACAGAATTTTCATTTTCGTTGAGCTTGTTTTTCTTGCCTGTTTGCACCTTCAGGCTGGGAAATGATTCGAACTCCTATTTCCCCTGGACAGTCCCATTACTGCCGATCTGATGAAATCACATCAGTAAGCTCATAGTCCAGGCAGAACAAACAAAGGTGCTTGAGGAAGTGCAAACAGAGAATAAGGAGACCCTTACAGGCACACAAGTATCGACAACACACCCAAGGACAGGTGAGAACGCTGTCTGAGAAACACTTCCCTATTTAAACCCCAACTGCTGCTTTCACATCTGCACCACCACACCACAGCACACAACTTAAGCGTGACAAATAAAGAGCCGCGTGTGGTGTGACTCAGACAACCAGTGCCGCTCAATCAACAAAAAGCACCCGGTGAGGATTAGACTACACAACCGGAGTGGATAAAAAGAAGAAGGTATCGAATCCGGTCTACACAGAACACATGCCTTCACATTCCAGCTTTAACCGCAGCAGCTGATGCAGTGAAAGAACGGCGGTAGACGACTTCAGCTGTTCAACACATAAGTTAAGGAACAGAATAAAGGCGTCAGCTAATCTAAAGTGCATCCATTGTCACAGGAAATAAATACAGCCTAGTATTTCCTCATTTACACATTACCCAGTCTGTGTTTTGACTAAATTAATGGCAGTTGGAAAGGAGCCACATAAGTATGAGTCTACACCACAGAACCATGTGTTAGCAAAAAACCACACGGCACACAGTGGGAGGCTGCTCTTTCATTCACTGACTCACTCTGCAGAATAAACACAGCTCTTATCATCAATGGACGGAGAGGAAACCGCTGAAAGCCCTGTTGAGGAGCCAATTCACAGGTGATGAGAGTTGGATGGTATATGCAGTTGTCCAGGAGATATAATTCAAGATATTGTGCATTACAACAATTTGGGGATATCAGAACCGTATAGGACCCATTCCTCAAGCGAAACGCTCCATTAGCCGTGTGGCTTTTAAAGCGTAATTAATGCCTAAGTGCTGACGAATCAGTACACGGACAAACAACTGACAAAGTGATGATTCATTTTGACTGCCTGCTCTGCAAAGTCTTTTATTTTTAAACCAACTAATCACTTTAATTAATGAACAAAGTGAGGCACTTCTGAGCCACTAGGCTACTGTATGTGGGCTGAAGGATACGGGCATCAATGTAATTTATAATGTAGCTTTTCATGCGAAATTAAAGTAATTATGTAGCAGGAGAGACCTAGATATTAGAGGGACAATAAGAAAAGAAATGAAAAGAGGAACTAAAAAAAAATAAAATAAATGTCCATGATGATTTTGATAGTGAATCACTGAATCATTTGTTAAACCATGTAATTGATTCATTGAAAAGAATCAATTAAAAAGGATGATTCACAGATGTGTTAATTTGTTCCCAGCTGTGTTCCCCCAGGTGTTTTCAGTTCTCCCATGGTTTCCTTGTGTTAAAGTAACCTTGCTGTGTCTGAAAACGCTCACTTCCCTACTATATAGTACGTGAAAAACAGTATGCGAGGTGAGTAGTATGTCCGAATTCATAGCATTCGATGCATACCATGAACACTTTCCTATCCCATAAGGCTCCGGGAGAGGAGGCGTCATATTTCGAAAAATGCCGGAAAGTTGAGACGCGGCTCATTTCAAGTGTACGTACCTCAGGAAAAAAACTTTGTTTATTGTGATTAAAATTGTTTAACACAATCTAAATAAACGGATGACTTATTGAAAGTTTAAATTGCCGCGCTGTTGTGACGAGCGTGACACGTGACAGCATCAATATGGCGGATGTAGTATGTTCGAATTCCATTAATATTACTCCCATTCATACTATATAGAACGTACTGTTTAATGGTTGGGTAGTACGTTCAATTTTAAATGTAGTACCTACTTAAGCAGTATACGATCTCAGACGCAGCAATTGTGTTCCAGAGTCTCTGCTGTCGGTCGTTATTTATGTTACCTGTCTGCCTAGTCTCTAGTGTTCCTGAGTTTTATAAGTAAAGAGATTCTCGTTCGCAAACTCTGTGACTCCTGTGTTCTCCTTACTGCACGATGGGATGTGACACTTATATGGCTTACATACAAATATTTGAGAGTCCTATCAAAATGTTTGCTACGGATGTGAAAAAGCAGAAAATCGAACCTGATCAAATTTTTATTTATGACAGACGAACGTTTCAGAGGCAGTGTGTAAACATGATTGACACAACGTGAGCTCGTATTTATTTTTCAACATGCATAAATTTTTGATGAAATTTTGGGCTCGGTGTGCAATGGCATTGACCCAAAAAAGACTGTAATCATGGCCGCTGAATATTCAACTTAAAATCACAGGAATAAATTACATTTTAAAAATGTATGAAAAAAGAAATGCTTATAAAATGTATATATAAAAAATATTTATATTTAAAATATTATAAATATTTTTATTTTGTATTCTTTTTATTAGTACATTTTTGCATTCATAAATTTTTTGTATTAAATGCATGCACCCTTTGTGAGCATAAGAGATCAGGAAACTTAATTTGAACTGTTTTGGTGTATGATAACTAGAAAAATGTATACTGTCTACAGATTTACCCACTTTTAATATTTCAACTAAATTTCAAATATTAGTCTGTACCATGACTGTGGGAACCCTCAGAAGAGAGAACAAACAACAAGAACAAGAAAAGCGCTGTAAACTGAGGTGTAAAAAAAAAAACTCTTATTGTTGTACTGAGGAAAGTAAGGCAGCATACGCCCTTCACTGCCTAAATCTGAGACCCCCTCTCTGCTTGTCAGCTCTGCTTTCTCACCAGGCCTGTGGCTTCCTCTTCAGCAGCCCCTGCCGTCTCCACTGGGAGTGTGGGCTCAGGTGGTACGTCAGCTGACGGCACACCTTCTCCATGGCACCCAAAGCATCTCCCTCCTGAAAAAGAAAGAGAGAGACCACGTCAATCAAGCTGTAACGCACAGCAGGTTAATGGGAACTGGCTGAAGATCAGGGTATCTCAGCCCTCAAGGTAAAATACTAATGTCTTTGACGTTTATGATGACAGAGGAGGAAAACTATATGGACTGGCTGACATGTCACAAACACAGACTGGCTCTATCATTAGGTCATCTGAGGTTAGTGAGTGCGTATGATTTGGTAAAATGCATTAGCATGTAATGTATTACTGACAAATTGATGTATTGTATGGCCATCTCTGGAAAGCTTTATTATTTTAACTCACATTCATCACTGCCTAAAGCAATCCAATTTGCAGAAAGACACGAACACTCATACACACACTGCCTCGAGTAACTGCCACACTCCTCTAGACAGAAACTATTTCTGCCAATGTTTAACCCATAAATTACCAAAAACGAAAAGCGCTGCATATTCCTGCGGGGCTGCCAGTAATTTAATCTAGTGATGCACTGACATTACAATTCTGGATGATAACCAATAGGAGGCTAATAATTATTAAAATTGTATACTTTTCTGTGAATTTCATGATTAATTTGAAATTTAGATGAAAATCGATATTCATTTGGAGATTTGGTAAAGATTATATTTAATGTTGCTGATTATTTATAATAAACTATAGTACATGAGTTTAAAGATGAATGCAGTGATAATCTAAATGTACAAATAATTCAATATCGATTATCAATGAATACTAATGAATATATGCAAAAAATGTCTATAGTATGGAACCAGTATATCATGAATCCCTAAACCTACATGCTAAGATAAGTGTAGTTACTGTTAACTAAAATGTTAATAAAAATGTTAAGGCACTGATATATTGTAAGATCAGTCAGTGCAAATTTATTTCAGTTGAAACAGCTAAGACTTACATTTTAGACTAGGACTAGGACTAGGACTAGGCTTAAGCCAGGGGAAATGTCTAAAACTAAAACTACTGTATCTTAATCTAAATGCTAAAAAATAGAATCCTTAAACAAATTATCCAATATATTAAAATAGTATAAAATAACACGCTGTGATATCAGAGCACATTTCAATTCATTATTATGAACTGCAAAGATGACATTTTTGTATTTATTTAATTTTTATTGTCCATTAACAGTAAATTTGTCTTGCCACAAATTTGTCCAGAGGTTTATTACTGAAATTACATTTGCTTCAGGTAATAATGAGGTTAGGTGCACTTGAGTGAATGAGAGGGCACTACTCATACATGACTGGGATTATCAATTACCTGTACTTTCAAGTACTAACACTTGTCTCATTTGTGGCTCCAACTAAGAACCTACAAAAATGTCTCAACATGCAGCTATAAAATTCCTGGCATCAGGACCACATTTTTATAGGTCTTACCCTGGGCCAGGTGACGTTTGCTTTTATTAGGAATCCAAGCTGACAGTAACATAGCATTTCATCAAGGGCACATTGTCTGTGCTCAGGTGTCTGTATCTGCACTGGAAACATCAATATGTAAATCAATCCGGCCATCACATCTCCCCGCTGCACCAGGCCTTGACCTCAGCAGGGGATCAGAGATAGAACTATGTCCGTGGATATTGAGATCTCGGGAAAACACATCCTACAGTGTGTGTTAGTAAAGCCTAGTGGCTGCTGATGGTGATATTAACAGTGGCACATGGCTGGTCAGCTCTAGTGCACATCCCCCTGCAGACAGACAGTGGGTCCCCTGGCACTGTAATCATACACCCAGCGGGCTCTGACAGCTCTGAGAGTATAACAGACAGCACAGCTTTCCTTTCGTCACATCACTCTACTTTGTCTCACTCCATTGCATTGCTACAAGAACATCACCTTATGCTCTTGTGCAAACTCTCACTTTTCCCAATTTTAGTTGATATTTCATTATGTCTGCTTAGTTAAAGTTATTGCATATGCCTGTGCATGGACTGGTGCTCACTTTTTTATAATAATATGCAGGTCATGGACGGGCCATCTGTTAAGGGTGTTTCCCTGCCTGTTGCCTGAGATGCTGGGATAGGCTCCAGCCATCTCATATGGTTTGAAAAATGGATGAAGGTCCACCATAAAATCATAAAATCAAATGAAAAAAAAAAAAGATAAATAAGTAAATTATACATTTTTTGTGTAATAATTAAGTACAATTCTGATAACGTTTAAAATAGGTAACACATATTAACAGTTTATTGATTTCCCTAAACATATTAATAATTTTTAGGCTAGTTATTTAGTTTAGGTATTGGGTAGGTATAGGGATGTAGAATATGGTCATGCAGAAAAAGCCATTGAAATGTGGATTGGTACTACTAAACAGGCAATATGCTATTATATATATCATATACTAGCATATTGATATATATATGTGTGTGTGTGTGTGTGTGTGTGTGTGTGAGAGAGATAATAATAAGCAACTAGTTAATAGTGAGAATTGGTCCTTAATGTGTCACCTGAATTTTCAGAAGCCATTACTTCAGACATTAGTGACATGATACTTCAGAAATCAATTTAATATGCTGGTTTGTTGCTCAAGATGCTCAAAAATGTCCTATTATTGTCATTCTCGAAACCTGTTGTGCTCTTTATTTAATATTTTATCATTATTTTACATTTTTCAAAAATAATTAAATGAATATAAAAATATTATATATATAAAAAAACAATATAAACAAAAAAAACCAATGTCTTTACAGTCACTTTTGATCAATGTAATGTGTCCTTTCTGAATAAAAATACTATATTTTCTTTATACTATAATCAAATTCAATTACCTTTAACTACAGATGCTACTATGAGATAATACATTCTCTACATAATATGTAATAACCCACATAAATTCTGTTTTTCGTGTTATGTTAACACGCGCTGAAAGAGGATGTGTGCTTAATTTACATAAAAATAACAACACAAAGAAAAAGTCTTAATGGTCCTAAAAACAGACAGATGAAAACAGATGAAATTACACCATTATCTCGCCAGATTTCTTTAGGCTTAAGCAACCACATTTTGTTAGAGAAGATGCAGTTTAAAGAAAACAATCGGCAGCATACTTGTTTTGGTGGAGGTCAGGTGCTTGTGTAGCTCTCTATAGGAGCTGAGCAGGGTGTTAGTGGTGTGATATAGTGCCTGACTTGCTTCATTAAGTGCAGCAGCAGCAGCAGTCTTGAAAGAGGGCTGACTGGTCTTTAGTGTGTGTGACTCATCCACGAATACACCTCCCTCTGCCTCTACCCTCTCCGCTCTCTTCATCTCTGCTTCTGCCTCACACAGAGACTCACACATGCTTAAGCAACTGGGTTTTATCCGAATGCTCACTGCACTGGAATGGTACAGTTTCATTTTGCACGTCTATCTGCTGTGTCGTCCAAGCAGTGCTATAAGGCACTTTTCATTAAATATTAACGTAACAACGTAGGAGAAATGTACAGAAATAGACCAGAAAAAGAAGTGTGTGTGTGCGTGTGTTTGTGTGTGTGTGCATGTCACGAATCACTATACCGTCTTTGGGCAGTGAATATATTTGGCCAGGCTGATAATGAGGTCATGGGTAATGGGATCCACCAGGTTGCGGAAACTGGCATAACGGTAGAGAACATCATCCAGAGAGGTTGACTCCATTCCCAGATCCTGGAAAAAAGACAAAAAACAGGGAGGTCAAGAGAATGGAAACTATGGACTACAGCAACAGATCACACTTTAAAGGAACAGTTCACTCAAAAATGAAAATTACTCTCCCTCCGGTCGTCCAATATGTAAATAAGATTTGTTTAGCAGAACACATTTGGATAAATTTCGCATCACATAACTTGCTCACCAGTGGATTCTCTGTAGTGAATGGGTGCCGTCAGAATGTGATAAAACATCAAAATAATCCCTACTTAAAGTTTAGGGAAGTGAAAAGATGCATGTGTTTGTGATTAACAAATTCATCATTAAGACTTTTGAACTTTTAACTGTCGTTTCTGGACCAAAAAAAGAGTTCACAATCCATAATAACGCTGGACTCTCAATCTGACAGCACCTATTTACTACAAAGAATCCATTTGTTGAGCAAGTGATGAAATGTTACATTTCTCTTAAATCTTTTCTGATGAAGAAACAAACTCATGTACATCTTGCACTGCCTGTGTGCTAGTACATTTTGAGGAAATGTTGATTTTTGGGTGAACTTTACCTTTAAAGCTTATTTCCTTATTTTGAAATTTTAATGTAATCTATGAAGCTTTTTATTTGTCATAAATATTTACTATCGCATAAATGTAAATGTGCATGTGTGGCACAATGTCAAAATTGTTGCATCAGACCAGAACGGTCATACTATTTAGCTTTTTTTTGCATAACCATTCATCAACCAAAACACTCCAACTCTAAAAGGGGGTGTGTCAAATATGCACGTGTGTATACGTGAGTGATTATAAATTATGTGTCAGAGATGTATTAGTTGCTCGTATCTTACATTTGTAACATTTATATACTCTTCCTAGTGATGAGTGGCTTGGGGAGGGGAGGTATCTAAATCACATCGTCTGGTCACTGGGGTCCCTCAGGGATCAGTTCTTGGACCCCTCCTCTTCTCCATATACACTACATCTCTGGGGCCCATCATACAGGCACATGGCTTCTCTTACCACTGCTATGCTGATGACACACAGCTCTATCTTTCATTTCAACCAGATGACCGTTGGGTAGACGCATGGATCTCAGGCTGTTCGGCGGACACCTCGGAGTGGATGAAAGAACATCATCTACAGCTCAACCTGGCTAAAGACTGAACTCCTTGTTTTCCCTGCAACCCCAACTCTACAGCATGATTTCACCATCCATCTGGATACATTAACTATTAGCCCATCAACTTCTGCTAGAAATCTTGGAGTTATCTTCGATGACCGCCTCTCATTCAAAGACCACATCGCTAAAACTGCCCGATCTTGCAGGTTTGCCCTTCACAACATCAGAAAGATCAAGCCCTTTCTTACAGGGCAAGCCACACAACTCCTGATTCAGGCCCTGGTCATCTCCAGGCTTGACTACTGCAATGCTCTTCTAGCCGGTCTTCCCACATGCACTATCAAACCTCTACAAATGATTCAGAACGCAGCAGCACGACTGGTCTTCAACGAGCCCAAAAGGGCCCATGTCACACCTCTCTTCATCTCCCTGCACTGGCTCCCAATTGCAGCTCACATCAAATTCAAGACACTGATGCTTGCATATGGAACAATCACCCGCTCGGCTCCCGCGTACCTCCACTCACTGCTCCGCCAGTGAGTGACGCCTCATTGTACCATCACAAAGAGGCACAAAATCTTTTTGCAGAACATTCTCTTGATCAATCATCTTCCCATCACTATCCGAAATGCCAACTCCCTTACAACTTTCAACTTACAACTTTCTACTTGACATCATAAAAACAACAACATTCTCTTAACCCTATCCCTTCTTTCCCTTTCTAGCCTGCATCTATCTAAACATTGCCTGTTTTACGGTATAATGAGCATTTCCTAGGTTGTTTTTGCCTCTTTAGGTCTAATTGCTTGCTGTTTTCCCCACCTGTAAGTCGCTTTGGATAAAAGCGTCTGCTAAATGAATAAATGTAAATATAAATGTAAATGATGATGTTCGGTGTTCCTGAAATCAACATTAGATAAATGTTCAAATGTGGGCCTAGAAAGTGAACAGACTTTGTTGTCAGCACAGAAAAACACTGTGTAAAACAAGCCAAACTGATGGAAAAGTTAATCTACATTATCAAATCTGTAAAACAAAAGGGCAGCCTGGGGGATCAGCAATTTTAAAAATTGCAAATGTGTGTGGGGGTGAGGGCTCTACAGCCAGAGCTAAATAATCAACAGCGAACCAAATGGGTGGGTGTGAATGAAACAAATCGCCATTACTATGACAAAGTGAATTGTCTCTGTTAATCATTTTAATCTCACTATAAACTTATTATTTATGAATTTCTCTCCCTCCACCAACCCTAAACTGTGTACACTGAGCATAAGCCTTAGTTTATCATTATCATCCCTCTATGGAGCAGAATCTTGATGAATCGATTTCCATTTAATCAAAGGCCCATCCATTTTCATGGTTTCCGGGCAACAAGGTGCACTTGGTAACCACTGGACACCAGACGCTATCCTTTGACTCTCTTGCTCATTATGTGCTTTAACCCCATCACAGGATACACTGCAAGTGCATTTCAGGAAAAATCGTACATTTACTACTTGGAGTAAAAACATGTGAAAAACATTTCATTGACACTTAAATACTACTTAAATAGGGTACAATTTCATGTTTCCTAACACACTTTTAAAGTGCACTTTGTAATCATCACTAATTAAAAGCTGTAAAGTGCATTTTAGAGAAGTACACTTATTTTGACGTGTACAAAAAATATAATATAGAACATGTAAAGTACTTGATTGTAAATTTGAATAAGTGCGTTATTTAATATTCCATTTAAAGTTCATATAATTGAAATGCACTTAATTGCAAATTTACCATTTAGTAAGGTGTACTAATTTACTATCAAGCACTGTGCTAAACTAAAGACTGGGTCTAAAAAAAACATTACATTTGTTCGCATGTAAGCATCCACTCTTAAAGAATATTATTTCTATAAGTGTACTTCTTCTTCACAATGTCCTTTTGAGAGCTAATCCAGCAGTTTGTTCCGTAGCCACCTGTTGCTTCATCACTGCCGGACAATTCATTTAATACTACCTATGGAGGATTAGAAATCCCCATTAACTCTGTCTTTGATCCCTGCTGCACACATGCAGAAAATCCTCCACAGAAAGTGCAGCAGACCTGCTAAAATGACCTTCCAGTACATAAAGGAAAGCTGGATCCAAAATAGTAATGGGGCAAGAGTTCTGGAAGCATACATCCCTCAAACAGAGTCACTAGCTATCTGAGATAACCATTCGATATTAAATCATTGCGCTTAGTGGCAGCATCCATAATGACTACCCAAAGTAAACAGTTGGTGTTTATGCAGCGCAGTATTACTCTTCGGCCAGCTTGAGCTGTGTCTGTTCTCACAGGTTCACAGGACTGGCTTCTGTCTCAATAGCAATGAATTCTGTGAAATGCAGAATCTATAGAGCTGGCAAACTATTGCAGGAGTCTTGCTGTATCTCAGATATGTCTGTTTCAGCACTGACAGTATTGATGTGTTTTGGAGAAAGAGTTTGGCTTTCAAAATAACACCAACCCAGTGTAGGACTGACATTTTGGCCCAACTGCAACATATGATTCTCTCTGCTGTAAAGCAAAGGGGGGGTTTACCGCATGGGTCACAGATTACAAATCAGGCCAATGAGTCCAAAGCTTTGGGGCCTCTGTTTACCAGCTACCAGCGGTGGTGATTTGCCATTTGGACATCTCACTACTACGGCCAGAGAAAAACTGGTGCCCCAGACCTTTGCAGGACAATATTAGCCACAATAAAAGCTCTTCAAGTGCTGTTTACAAAATTGAAGTACACAAATGGATAACACAGAGCTGAAATTCAACTTGTGGTGAACAACTTTCTACCTCTATTTGAGTTTTAAGCTAACCCCTACAAGAATCATGGAGTGGTATTTGTACCTGCCGGAGAGTCTTCAGCACCTCTGTCGCCTCATCGTGTTTCCCCTGCTTTGCCATCAGCATCATCTCTTGTATCATCCCGATGCGCCGCTGGTAGGGAGGAGGAGTCCCACCGCTCCTCAGTTTGTCTCCTGACCTCAACATTATAGAAGTAAGCATGTCTCCTCGCTCTTTTGTGGGGGTCCGTTTCCATCCTGTGCTCTGAGGGCTCGCTCCTGCCTCCTGTCCTGTGGCCTTTGTTTGCTTCGCTCCCATGTTTGGTTATAGAGTCAAACCCTGGAAAAGGGCCTCCTGACCAGGCATACTTTCAAAATGAATTCACATTTAACTATTTAAAGTCCTTTAATTGTACGAGAGATTACATTTTGTAAGAAACAAACGAAATAAGAAAAAAAGCGTTAGCGTTCCTATAAAGTTTATTGAAGAACAATGTTTTAAAAGTCCTCAATTTACACCTGTCACCTCTCATCTGACAGAGAAAATATACTTACATTAAGTTCTCAATGTATATAATAAAATTACAAAAAACTTGCATCGAATGGCATTTCTGTAAAATCCTTTACACAAAGTGCTCATTCACAGGGTGTAAAAGGGAAGTTGGGGGGGGATGTACTACCCCCTAATTAAGGCATGAATTCCCCTAAATTAAAATTGGGGGGTCCTATAAATGTACTTTTACATAAGTTTTAACAACGTTCAAATAACGTTTAACTAACCACAAAATATAAGTACGCGAACAGAAATCGCTTCAGCGTAGGTAACCATAGTAACAGCTGCTCATTGACGTTTGTATCGGGCGGTGCATCAATAAAACACTGTACTGTCGTTATTTGTCACATAAACATGTATATACGCATCACAAATATCTCTGAAAAATAGTTTTGCTTTGTTTGAAACGTCTTGAAGGTTAAATGCACATGGAGCGCAAAACGACCGTTTGGGTTAGGCGATACCAAGTGATTACGCTCATAAAATTATTTAAAAAGTTGACTCATTTCTCGTCCAATTTCCCACCAAAAACTGGAACACTGAATTGTGTAACGTCACTTGTTTACTGCCGTTTGCACGCGCAAAATTATTTTGGAATTTTATAAGGCGGCAAAAAAAAAACATCTAAAGCACCGCGTGTTAGATTCCAAACTTCTTGTAGCCTATGTCAATCTAATTAGGTCATAATTACGATCTTCTACCAAAACACCAGTAATCCTCGATTCCCTCAGGTAGGGAATAGATCTGATGATGCTTGCGGCATGACCGCAGATTAAAGAAGAGCAGTCCCGCAAACCTCCAGAAACTCTCACAGTCCGGTTCAACAGAATTCTAGCACGATCTTAAGGCAGGATGATTCGTTTCCCGCCCGTATTTTTATTTCAGTCGTTGTTTGTGCGTGTTAACATCGCAGTCTCTCAAAGGCACGCGATGTGGGTTTCAGTGTGAGTTTAGTCGACGGCGAGCGGTACTGCTGAGAACAAGGGCATGTAAATATTTACGTCGTCCGTCACTGTTTTCCTCCGCGCACAAGTCATTCCAGTATTTTCTTCCATGCAGCCCGCAGAAATATCACTGTTCTCTGCTGAAATGTGCCGTGTCGAATTAATTCCGGCTTTGATATGACCTCTCCCCAGGTGTGTCCCGTCTGAGGGTAGGGTGTGTTCAGAGGAGAGCGACTGAGCGGTTTCTCATCACTCAGATGGAGCGGAGACTGAACAGGCGCTGGGTCTCGACACAGGCTGTGTGGGAGGGGTGGAGCGGTCTGCAACATCCTCCACTTGTGTTTCAATCTATGGTCGAGAATGCACCACTGCCTTGGTACAGTTAACCAAGTGGAGCAGATGGTCGCTATTGGGACTGCTCCAGTTCTGCACTATAGGAGGCATTTCAGTACTTTAAAGCAAACGAAAGAATCATTCACACGTCTGGGCAATCCCATATCCCTGTATATGCGTAGTCATAGATTCTCCTCAAGTTATTTTTTTTTTATCACTGACTTGTGCGCTACGCTAATAGTTGGCCTTTCTTTGCTGACATCTGGTGTTTAACACATGGCATGTCATCTGCTGCATTTTTTTTTGTTCTTAGACGGAAATTTTGGAATTGAAAAAAGTAGGCTAATAAAACTCTTAAAGCAACAGTTCACCCAAAATGAAAACCTGCTGAGAGTGTACCCACGCCAGAGACATTTGCTTCCTTATCAGAACAGATTAGGTGACATTTGGCATTATACCACTTGCTCATCAGTGGATCCTTTGTAGTGAATGGGTGCCGTCAGATGGAGGGTCCAAAACAGATGATGAAATATCACTGTAATCCACATAGCTCCAGTTTATCAATGTCTTGTGAAGTGAAAAACAGCGTGTTTGTAAGAAACAAATCCATCATAAAGTTATTTAAACTTTGAAGTCGTCCAATGAAAAAGTCTAGTTCTTGTGATCCTCTCATATCGAAGTCCACCAATATAGTAGTTTAGAACAGTTTTTGCTTGTAAAAGGTGGTTAGTCTGTGTATATTTCTCTAATGAGTCAGGGTGAACGTGAGAAAGCGATGTTATGGGCCGAGGACTTGGCTTTGGAAGCAAGTTACATGTTAAAACAACTTAATGGATTAATTTTTTTATAAACTGCTTTTTGCTTTTCTTTTCACAAGATGTTCATTGATAGACTAGAGTCAAGTGGATTAACATTTTGCTTTTTTTTTTTTTTTTTTTAAAAGAAAAGAGCTTCTACATTTCAGATGGTACACTTTCATTTTGGGTTTACTATTCCTTTAAGTACTATGGAGTGTTATTTAAGTTCAATATCTCACATTGAAAATGTAAAGTAAGCAACTAACCTGACATTACTGATTCTACTTTTAAGCCATTTCTTTGCGGAGAACTGTTGGAATACCATATCAATCATAATAAAAACCAACAGGAAATTGGAAATATCATTTTATTTATGCTTTTACAAACATATTTACAGTAAACAGTAAAGCAGTTCATCATCCAGTAGTTTAATCCAAATAGGTTGGTTACAAGATGATGATCTCTAAAACAGTTTCATCCCACTAGGCTTTCTTAGTCAAACCACACTTCACTGGCTGACTTTGGCATGGCCTTAGAATAATCTTTGCAGCAAGCCATTAATTAACTACTTGCATTTGGAGAAAACACATTTGGAGAATGTTCACCAACTGTCTTCTCTAGAATATAAGTAAGGAATTGACGATAAGAGGGGTTTAAACTTAAAGAAAAATTGACCATATGCTTGATTAACGTTAATAAGCTTATTCAATTGATGAACACAGCCGTCCAAATAAATAGAAGCAAAAAAAATAATTCACATTCAGATCCTCTTAATACAGCCTTTCGGGGTTCAAGGAGTTTCTCAGATTCACATCCCCATGGCACACTTGCATCACAATTAATAACTCCTCATTTTAACTTACTATTCCTTTTTTGCTTTAAAGATATGCAGTTGCTACAAATATTCAGCGCTGCAGTCAGAGACTGAACGATGCTTTGCTAAAACCATTTTATATTCAAGGAGCACTGATAAGGAAGGGAAAACATGGATCTCCAAGGGAACAGTCTGTAGGGATGCTGAGCCGTGATGGTAGGCTTATAGGTGCAGGTTTATTACAAGGGATAGCCGGTAGGGGGAGCTTTGTCATACTTATTGCTCTCTAGTGAAAAAGGTGGAATGCGCACGTCAAAGTGTGAGCCATCTGTCCTCTCAAAACAGAACGTCCCCCTAAACAAGAAAACAAAACGTGTTGCTCATGCGTCATACTAAAACACAACATAAGTGTGTGAAATCACATCACTGCAGATACAAACATTCAGCCGTTCGGTCTAACAAGTGGACCACATTTCCTGGTATGTTTGTAAGAGTATGTTGATAATCTCACCACATGTGTCCACTGGGTGCCTGAAGGGAAACATGACTGCTGTATTGAAATGCTGGCTGTTCTCTTGACAAAACAGGCTCCTGGTGAGATAATAGTGGATTGCATTCAGCAAACAGATCGCATTACCATAGTCTTTAATTCTGGTTTATGCGTTTGCAAATTAATAACCTTGCCAACCACTCCTCTGCCACGGACTGTTTCCAGAGTCCCTGAGAGACTGAAGATCCTCCAGTGTCTTTCTCTGAGTTGAACCACCTCATTGCCCAGGTTCTCCAGACGGATACAGTACCGCCACTGAGGAAAACATCAACATATTATCTCTAACAGGTCTAACCAATGGCCATTCTATATATAACCCTTTTATTGAGTTATTATAAATAAACATAATTAGGTAATTCTGCCTACCCAGTACACGTGAGAGTTTTGAGCCTCCTGTTGACAAGCAAAAAAATAATCAGTCAGGATCATGAGATACATTCACTTCCATTCATTTTCTAAAAAAAAAAAAAAATTTTATATTCTTCAGCAAAGATGCATTAAATTGATTAAAAGTGACAGTAAAGACTTAAAATACTCAAAAACTGAAAATCGGCACACACGTTGGAATCTGTGGTCATTAGGACTCAGAGACTGGGACCCAGGCGTGGCACAGGGGCTCTACGGCGCCCCCAGAACACAGTCACAAAGCTCAAACATACCTGCACGTATTCATATAAAACTCGGTACACATAGATCTCATTAAACAGAAAAAAACACATACTGTGGAATTTTATATAGTCCTCAGAGGATTTCTACTGGATTGCCACCAAACTCTGTGAACATGATCTCAAGACATTGGGGACGCTAAATTAAGGGTTTTTTTATACCTGGAACGGTTTGCCCGTGGCAAGTCTACGAATTTATGGCGAGAAATGAGAAACAGGAAGCGTCTAATAGTGTCCACATACATTGTCTGATTTTGATCAAACTTCAGGGGTGTGTTGTTTGTGTGATGCCGGTCGCATACATGTGACTGTTAGGAGTCCAAGTTATAGCACCACCAACTGGCAGCAGGAAGTGTGTCGTTTTCAAAATGCTTTGAAATCAGCATAAATGACAGTAGTCTGCCTCTCTCTACTCCTCTGCCTGTGTGTGTGTGTGTGTTGGTAGGGGTTGGTGACAGGGAGAGAGAAACTCAAGTGACTGAAAGTGAGACTCTAGCAGTAACCAGACTTTTAAACATTTCTTTACACTTCATTGGTGTATCCCAGGGGTAGGCAACGTCGGTCCTGGAGTGCCAATGTCCTGCAGAGTTTCACCCCAACCCTAATCAAACACACCTGAACAAGCTAATCAAGGTCTTCAAAGCTAGAGGCAGGTGAGTTTTTTTTTTTTTTTTTTCCCCAGAGTGTTTGTGATAACTCTGCAGGACATTGGTACTCCAGGACCGACGTTGCCTACCCCTGGTGTATCCTTTAAATCAGTGGTTCCCAACCACGTTCCTGGAGGCCCCCCAACACTCATTAATCAAACACACCTGATTCAGCTCATTACTAGAGACTCCAAGACCCGAAATAGGTGTGTCAGACAAAAGAGAGATGCAAAATGTGCAACGTGGTTTGAAAGCAATGCCTTAAATTCTAACTGCTATAGGGTTACTGTATATGCATGCGTCTACTGTGTATGGTTTTCCTGATGCCCACCGGGGTGACAGATGCACTCATGGCGAGGGCCTGCTCATCGCTGCTTGCAGCTATATTTATTTTAGTTTTCTTTGTACACTATGTATTCTTTCAGATTTAAAAAATTTACGTCATCAGAAACACTGATGTCACAATGCTTTCAAAATTTAATTCAACTTTACTGTAAAATGAAAACAGGGCGGAGAAGGATATTATTAAAGCCTTTCCACACAAAAAAATTTGAATTGAATGAAGTCGTTATTTCTTATCTTTGCAAGCAAAACATGTTATCGGCACTTCATAACATTCAGACTGAACCACCGATGGAAGAAGAAGTCTTTCATACTTTTCTAGACCTAAATTAATGACTAAATCCAATCAAAAAACAGGCCACGCACTCCATTTACCTCATTCATTATTCTGTTTTTCTCAGAAGTACTTCATGATACAGAAGTAAAATTGATCGCAAACTTCTGGTTCATGTAGACTTTGATTTAATGCTGTGTATTAAGCAGCAGTTAAATTTTTATTTAAAAAAATAAAACACTGGTATGTTGTTAAACAACTCCACTGAATGCACTGTACTTGTATCCCTCACGGCTTTTTTTTTTCATTCCTTTCAAAAATGAATGACAGCACTGCCATATATTATGTTCTAATGCATAATAATATATACATTTAGTCGGTATACAGCAACCTGCAATGAGAAACTGTTTCAACACATAGCAACCCTCTATTCTTACTCTCATGCCCATGTAGAAGGGGATGACCGTGACACGGATGTTCTCTGTGGTTTCACGGTGCACATCTGAGAGCTCTAGCCAGGGATGGTTCTTCTCCTGCCAGGCCCGTAGGGTATCTCTCGCTGTGAATGGAGGATCTAAATAAACAGTATAAATGCAATCCATCAGAAACGTTTTGTTAGTAAAACTTTGAATGCTGTGCTGTAAAAGTATGAGCAAACTAGTTACTTCTGGAGGGGTTAAACATGAGGAAGCGTTCAAACAACTCATGCTGGATAGGAACTTGCTCTGTGGAGTTATAAGGCAAGATGTCTTCATGACTCACATAATCCAGACCTAAAGACAATGAAATAATTAATAAAATAACAGATAAATGGAACTTTAAAAAAAAAGCTGACCACTATATTTAAAGGGATAGTTCACCCAAAAATAAAAATTCTGTCATTAATTACTCACCCTCATGTCGTTCCAAACCCATAAGACTTTTGTTCATCTTTGGAACACAATTAAAAATATTTCCGATGAAATCAAAGAGCTCTGTGACGCTTCATAGAAAGCAATGTAGCTGAAATGTTCCCAGACACAGAAAAGTAGTAAGACAAACCTAATTCAAATTCAACCCTACACTTACAGACCCGTGGGAATACTTTTTGTGCACAACGAAAACAAAAAACAACAACTTTATTAATTATGGAATAATGGAATTAATTGAACATATCTTAAAGAGGTCATACAAAGGCAATTTCACACAAGCTAATATGATTCTTTAGGATCTTAATGGAAAGTTTGTAATATAGATTGCTTTAAAATTTCTCAAAGAAAGTGTATAGAAGTGTGTATATAGTGTGATAGAAATTACTCTGTACTGTGTACTTCCCCTTTAAATCCCCACTTTTCTGAGGCGCTCTCGGAGGCAGTGTTGCCAAATTAGCGACTTTGTCGCTAGATTTAGTGACTTTTCAGACCCCCTTGGCGACATTTTTCCAAAAAAGCGACTAGCGACAAATCTACAGACTTCTTGGACAAACTCAGAGTCTCCGGTACTGCCGCGTGAGAGCAAGCTCTTGTTCTCCCAGCGCACACACCCCTCTCTCTGCGTCTGTTCTGTTCAGCGAGTGGCAGAGAGGAGCAGAGCTTTCGGTTAAAATAGATATTATGTTGCTTCTAACCCGATTTACATGCAAATAGAGCCAAAAATCACAGCGTAGCCATTGTCTATATCTTATGTGTATTTGATTTAATCCGAAAACGGCTTGATTATAAATCAGGATATTAACCTAGATTAACATCTTGCTAGTTTAACCTAATAATGGCGTGCATTTCAGTCACTATTTCATATTCCTTCTGTTTTTCTGACAACAGAAACCGTTAAATATATCAGTGAAAACAGTTATATTGAGAATTAGGGTGCATGAAATGACATTATGTGACCACAGAGAAGCAAGATAATATGACACACTGACGTAATGAATATGCAAATTGACGTATGATGTCATCTAGCAACTTTTAAAGCTGGCTTTAGCTACTTTCCATTGAAAAAGGTTGGCAACACTGCTCGGAGGATCTTTGTTTAGCCGTATTCATAGTGAAACTAGCTAATTAGCACATTATTAAGAAAGGCGATTTGCAAAGATTCATTAAAAGACATCATACTCACTGCTTCTGTAGGTGAGGCTGGATCATAAATGATTCGCGCGGACATAAACACATTTCGGTCGATCAAGGGCACGTTTCCCTTCAGAAACAAACGTTAATCTTCTGTGTCTTCAGTCACTCAGGTGTCGGGAGTAAATCACTACTGCTATGTTCATTAATACATTCAACAACAAAACACCTCAATCTCTTAGGAGTCTTGCTTGTCTCTGCGTCTCGGTCTGATGACGGCTCACTCAGGGCACGCTGCTGTCAATCAACTATTGTGGGAGTGGCCTCTGTCTGTGTGACGCCTAACACATGCATTTGAGAATGCCTTGATTTCAGAAGGGGCAACTTATTCTTCTTTTAATTGAATTAAAACTACCTGTGGATCTTTATCATTGTATGGTGGTTGTGTACACACACTCCCAACAACACACATTTCAGTCCAAACAGCCTGAAAAAGTTTTCCGAACTGTTCCAAAGATAACCAAAGTTCTTATGGGTTCGGAGCAACATGAGAGTGAGTAACTGATGACACAATTAAAATTTTTGGGTGAACTATCCATTTAAGGATAGTTGAATCTTTATGTGACTGATTGTGAGAGTTACCTGGAATTGCATACAAGGCCCTGCTATCATCGTGATTTGCCAAGAACGTAACTGCTTCGGTCTGAGATCGCTGAGACTAATGGTGACAAAAACAGTTACTAAGGTTAAAAATGGTTTCATGATTGCACTAAAATCATTAAGTCATCCAAGACAAACATACGTACATTATATTCATTCATTATTTGCATATGTTATTTGATGCCACTTACTATGTGTGGGCAGTCTCTGGTGTCTATGAGGACCTGGTAGTATGTATGCATCTTGCCCTTCACTTCCTTAGATCCATGGGCTGTGGAGTCTGGCTTGCTGAAACGCACATGACAAACAGTACAATTGAGCTGTAACACAGACTAAATCATTTAAACAGGTATAAGCCTAAAAAAAACTCCTCCACTACATACGTGTCAGTAGTAGCAGCAGGACTCACGTCTCGATCATACAGGCGAGCGTGCCAGGGGAACAACACAATGCCTCTATAACCAAACACACTGTGCAGGAATAACTGTGGATTTCACATGTAGAGTTAGAATATCGACATCAGAGGAATCGGAATTAAGGGATTAGCGATTAAAATCATCACTGACCTGACCGGTTTCATATTTGCCATGCTGCTTCAGAGCTTCAAATACTCCAACAGGCTCAAGTATTTTCCCCTCCGGTCTGTTTCTGCCAAGAATGAATCCGTTTACAAAAACCTAAACTGTAATATCCCATAGCTGGGATGTCTTATAGCAAAAATATATTTCACAGGCAAGAAAACAAAATGATCAGTCTCACAGTAGCCTACATACAGGCAAAAAGTAGGAATAGCTTGAAATGTCTTTAAACAGTATGTCTTTTTTTTTTTTTTTTAAATAAAATGTATTTTAACATGTGTAAATGTCTTTTACATAAAAATCCCAGCAACATGTGGTCAACATGGTTGAATATTGCGCAACATCTTAAAAAAAAAAAAAAAAAAAAAAAGAGGATCTGGACACAAACCACATTGAACCTGAAAGTTTCATGATGCACTAAAGAGAAAGACATGTGCTGACCACAAAAATAGGACTTGTTTACTGTCTGTTGGCTCCGGCTCAGGCCCAGACTGTCACTTATGTAATCAAGAATGGCTTTGGGGGTTTGAAAGCAAGGCTGAGGTTGGTCCTTCTTGTAGGCCTCATTTTGTCTATTGGAACCTGTTCTATTCCAATGGACTTTTAAAAACAACTCAAAAGTAGTGTCATCAACACATCTGAGTCAGACGCTTAGTAAAAACAATAAGTGAACTGTATAACTACAGAGTTGAGCACTAAAACATGCAAGCATGTGAAGCCTTCAAACTATAACAACAGCTCATATAAAATACATGGCAGCTGATATTACATTCTTAATAAACATGAATGCACTTCATAGATACATCATAAAAGTACCTGCTGTCAAAATAGTTTGCAGCAACTATAACTAACGTGGTGGTTAGCAACAGTTAACTTATGTAACAGGAGGACACGGTAGGACGTTGGTTTTAGGAGCTCTTACCGTGATGACATGAACCTCGTCTGCTGAAAACTGAACAACCTGCACGCTGAACACAACGGCTGGGCTCTTCTCGGATCTAATCCGCTGCTGAAGTCTATTGCACTCAGTATTCTGTGAGTGCATTTGTGCTGGTTATATTTACTAGCAGTGGACAATAAGCCCCGACGTATTGCACACGCTGCCATCTTCCTTTAGCTATCTGCACAAGAACACACGGACACAAATCAATATCATAAATGCTCAACCCAAAACTCATATGCAGAGCCCGTGAAATTCAGGAATATTCAGAAGCACGAGTCTGAAATGAGACTTTATGAAGTTTTTACCCTATTATTGCAATATTGTACATTACAATCTGGCACTCCATTTCCCATAACGCATTGCGACCGGAAAACGTCGATACTACACGTAGGTCATGGGTCATGGGTCATGCTAACGTTTTGGCTTCCTTTAAAATTTTAAATTCCTTTTATCTAATAAAGTTGTTGAAGTCTCTATTAAAAATATCCATTATTGCTATCCGATAAATTACGAAATTGCTCAATTTAATAATGATATTTCCTCCAAATGCTCTTTTTATCATCAGTTTGAAGAAACAATCAATAATTTATTTTGGGAATGTGTATACTGTAAAGGGTTTTTACCCCCCAAAATGTATTTTTTGGTTTCTCTATCAAATGTGATACTCCTCATTGTAAATTTATTATTAATTTACTGTTATTCCTTGCTAAATTTTACTTTCTTAAATGTACATTTTCAAAGTAAACCCTTTACTTTTATATTTTCCGGAAAGATTTTGATATGTATGTGACCTCTTTAAGAAGTTCTAATAATTCTATTGCATGTAAGACTCTTTCATGGTGTAAATCCTATAAGCGTAACCCTTGAGCCTTCCTCGGTCGTTTCCGACCGGAAATTATTTTTTTTATTTTTTTTTTATTTTTAAAAAAATCACAGCTTAATCGAAATGATATGTAATTTGTTGACTTTTATGGCACTTGGAATGGGATCACAGAAAAAAAAATGAGGGGATGATTCAAACAGACTAAGTGGGCATAAAAAAGTATTTTACACTTATGGTCCTTGGTCAAAAATGACCGGCTATAGAGAAGGAATGGGAATGGAAAAAACACACCAATTCAGAGAATATACACAATCTACAAATCAATCACAAAACTGAAAACAACTACACAGTAGTGATGGGATGAAAAACATCAAGAGTGTGATATAGACATATCCAATCAATCACAAATGCGCGCAAACACACTCACACCTATGTCTGTAACACAGAGCAAAGTGGTGAGAATGTGAAATCCATTCAAAAATTCAAACATAATACAGAAAAAGCTTAGAGCAGTGAAGGGGTGACACACTAAATCATCAAGATTGTAAAATAAATACACACACACACACACACACATTTGGTTTTTTTTGGAATGTTTTTTGGACTGTACTAACTACATGTGCTATTGCCATAAATCAACCCTACACCTAAAATAGGTTTTTCTTTCTTTGCTTTGACCAGGGGGCGCTAAAAAATGTAAAAAAAAAAAATTTGTTTTTAAAAGGTCTTTATTTTAAGGAGAAACATTAATTTAAAACAATATTAAAAATATTGGGGGAGAATAAAATTACTATTTTCAATGGGAAAAATCGTTAATTATTATTGCTTAAATATTAATTATTAATATAAAATTCTCTCAAAATACAAAATAAAAAATATTATTAAACAAAAACAAATTTACATTGATTTTACTAGGGGGCAAAAAAAGTTACATTTCAGGTGTCCGGTCACTTTGACCGCTAGGTCCATGAGTGTGACTCCCAAAATAGGATAATTAAATTTATTATTGAGTATGCTTTTCAAAATAAAATATTTATAAATAAAAACCTTGTGCCTCCAAATGAAAATATTCATCGACAGTAGGTGGCGCTGTGCGATTGTGTCGTTGGATCGCAACCGGCCCACAAACACAGTGAAGAAGAAATCAGCTGATGTGTAGGGCTGTAAACAGGAAACATGCTTAAATTAAGATTAAATATTATATTAGTGTAACATTTGAAACAACGTAGTTGAGTTTTGTTGATAATATTTCTATAATCTGTGGCGCTAATTCGACTGTAGTTTTAGCTAATTTATCTGAGGAAGTTCCTTTTTGCGTTCTGCTACTAGTGTTCACACGACCCCAAACATTACTGAGAGATATACTACTAAGCGCACGTTAAGGCGCACTGAACTTTAATAGACATTTGTTATCATGGCCACTTCGTTTAAAATCGGAGAGAGATTTCGGGAGAAGGCGAGAGATTTGCTGGCGGGAGAATCCGAAGAGCTGAAGGAAGAATTGAAGGCTCTGACAGACCAGTCCATCATACCATTCAACACTGTGAGAAAACTACACAAGCTTCTTCAAGAAAATGGTAAGAAACGTGCGCATTGTAAGTTATAGACAGAGCACTTAAACGATTTGATACGTATTGCACATTACAAGCCGAGTGTGATGTAACTGTAGGACATCCGGTCCATCTTCATGAGCTGTTTGAGGACAGCACGCTTCATCTTCCAGAATTTATCCCACCTCCAAGGGTAAGTGAAAATATTTTGTATTTATATAAGAAATCATATTTCTTATATACGCTTGACAAATGTATGTATTTCCACCCAACAGAACCCCCAGTTGGTGGCCCGCTTAGAAAAAATTAAAGCAAAACTTGCCAATGAAGAATATAAGAGAATAACACGCAATGTAAATCCACAGGTGAACACTCCTCTACAGTCTTAATATCAAACACATGCTCTGCTGCTATGGAAAATCATGTCAGTATATTAATATTTTTGCCCGACAGGAAATGAGTCATCACGGAACTTTAGCAGATTTTGGACGACAAGGTCAGGATGTTCCTTTTTCCCTTCTCATTTTTAAAGGTGCCATAGAATGCATTGAGAGAATATTTTAAATTGTTCTCTGATATGTTCATAGAAGGTATGTAGCTTAGGTAAGGG
>JAUMHQ010000075.1:6542278-6560506 GCA_032361165.1 Enteromius paludinosus | reverse complement strand
ACGAGGGGTTCAAGTATTTACTCAGTGTGCTCGAACCCGTTATCTATTACCAAGCCGGGCGCAAATTGTTTTAAAAAGTGTTTTTTTCTCCCACCCCCCACGGAAAAAATTCGTGATACGAACCGAATCGTGGGTCAAAAATCGTGATACGGACCGAATCGTGGGTTTGGTGTATCGTTACAGCCCTAGTAATTCATAAATATACTACTATTGATTGTTTTTTATTTTATAGTGCTTGGAAGTGGTAAAACATGCTTTAATATACACTTTGTTCAAAAGATTGCTAGAGTAGAGTATTCTAACCAAAACTGCATTTATGTGATTAAAAAAAAACAGTAATATTGTGAAATATTATTACAATTTACAATAATACAATCTATTTTTAATACATTCTAAAATGTAATTCATTGATGGCAAAGCTGCTTTTCAATTGCCATTACTCTAGTTGTCAGAGTCACAAGCTCATTATTTTATTTTTGTGAAAACTGTAATAGTTTTTTTTTTTTCAGAATTCATTGATGAATATAAAAGTTTATTTGAAATAGAAAAAGATGTAACATTATACATATCTTTACTGTCACTTTTGATGCATCTTTGTTAAATAAAAGTAATTTTTTAAAACTGTAGCGTATATAGATATTTACATCAACTGAGATAAACAAATGATAACTAATCCAACCTCATTGTAAAGTGATACTAAGACTACCTTAGACTTAGATATATTCACACCCGACTCACCGGTCTGTACTGTGTGGGAAAAGCCCAGAGTAAGTCACTGACTTGGCCGGAGCCGAAGATGCTTTCTCTGTAAGACAAAACATGTAGCAACACAAACAATGAGTCAGGCTTTATGATAAAAGCATGTACTGTATATCTCTGAGTCACAGAGACATGTTGAATTTGTCCTACCACTAAGCCGTGGAGAACCCATAGTCCTGGCAGGAGTCGGAGCCCATGTTTTCACAGATGATGCTGTAACCACAAGAACAACACACACACACATTCAGGAGACGGCAGCATAAGGACTCATCTGTAGCCTCTCTTTGTGAACTTATGATAGAGTCATACCTGCATGAACTGGAGACTCCAGATGTAGCTGGTTATTATTGCTGACCGGCTGACTGTTTGTCAGTGAATCTGTTATGGCTGACGGTGTGGCTTGCATCGGGCTACCAGGCGACTCAGGACTCTTCATAACTGCTGAGTCAGCCACTTTGGTGGTAGCTGTGATTGGCAGGTGTGGCATCGCCATTGAAACGGGGGCCGTGTGCTCCTGTGACACACCGTTGGGTGGTGAGATTCTCCTCAAAGGCATAGTGGAGCTTTCTGATTGGAGAGAAGATGGATTGCGGTCAATTAGTTTCAGCTGAAGCAGAGTAATGTGCCATTTACACAACTATTTTTGTTTTTATACCTTATACCTTTATTTTTGTTTATATAAAAACTGTTCTGTTAGAGTACATGTCCATGCAATATTTCTAGAATTTTGTAAGAATTTCAATTAACTAGAGTATTTTCTGTCTAATGATGTGTCTTTATGCTGAAAGTCTTCTCAAATGTTTATTACATGTCATGATATTCATTGCTTTGACAAGGGCAATTTATGTTTTGCATGTCAGAATTGCTGTTAAAGAAGCAAAGTGGACGTCAACGCTTCCAGGTTTTTTCATTGCATTATGGGATTTTTTTTTAACTGCTGATACCCTGGTCAGTGCAGTGTCGCAGCTTGTTTCTGTTGTGTTTTGCCAATTTAGTTGTGTTATGGCTTAATTCCATTGTGTGAATGGTTTTGAGAAGTAATTATAGGTAATACCTGTTGAGGATAAGTGTCCATTCTCCAAGCCTTGGGAAACTGGTGCTGGATCCACCTCAATGGGCTCATCTCGCTCAACACTCTGTTAGAGAGATAAGCAGCATTTACAGTTAATCTTTAAAAAGACTAATAACTTAACAACACTGTTAAATTTATTACTCAGCACATTACATTATTTTTTGGTTATCAATGAATTGACTATAAATAAATAGCTTTAAAACAAGTATCTTTATCAAAACAGCACAGTTCCAAATTGCTAAGCACCAAAACAGGGTAAGGAACACAAGACACATGATGTAATTATCCAATAAACCCTAATCAGAGACATGAAAAGAGCCAAAGTGGCTTCAAATGAGTTCCTCAGAAGGTCACATTCTGCTAAAGCAAGTGAATGATGTAATCTAATCAAAGACATTTGATTGATGAGTTCACTGTGAAATCACTATGGAGTCCAGTGATGCTTACAGAAGCCTAGTCTCTTTTAAAAATAAATCAAAGTTCTGGATCAGCGCTGATGTGGGTCATCATGGCTGCTTTACTGGTCTATTTTAATCTCTAATAGCCACTTGTGCCCTCTATGCACTCTTCTGTCTGACCTCAATGCAAGAACACATGCTAACAAAAGTGCCTTGAAGTTACACGCTGACACATGAAGGTCACCGCCTTGCTTAATTTCCTTCAGACCTCAACCATCAAATACGTATACAGATACAGATGTTTGGCCACGGCTGCAATGAGCTAACCATTATGAAAGCAGATTGCCTCCAAAGAGGGTGGCGGACTGGTTGTTTAAAGCCTGGAAACGGACCAAACGAATGACTGTGCATGTTCAGTTGTCTCTTGCGCTGTCATTAATTACCTGGCAGCTTATCAATGGGCTTTAAAAAGCTCCTTTGTGTGCAGCCTGACCCTCACTGGTACATGCAAACACATGCTAATATGCAAACAAATGTGCCTTCATGCACAGAATGTGCTCATTTATGAGTGCAAATACAAAAACACAGGGATTAAAAACTAGGCACGCAATCAGCGCATTTTAAAAGAGAAATAACTTTCTAGTGAGACTCAAGAAGTAATTGAACTGGGGGCCAGGTGACATCACATCTAAAAAATGCTGGAAGACCGTGCGGTCGGAGGGGAGCAGCTGCCTGTCCCATTGAGAGAAGGAGATAAGTGGAGACTTAATACACCCCAACCGTGAAACGTATCCAGCTCTGATTTGGTGGCTGAACAAGCAGGTTTTTAATGCTGGACTGCGTCATGTGTCAGTCTCTCTAGGGGGTATCAGCAGACATGTGACTGTTTAGTGATAGGGAACATGTATTGCAGTGTTTTCGCACAGCCTGTATTCGGAAAAACATCGCCTGCAGCCATTAAGGTTTGTATCTGAAATTCCTTCCAAATGCATTGGTTCAGACACTATTTTGGCACCGAGGTCACCTGCTGCTCTGCCCCTAGGCTAAATTAAGAGGTGTAGGGGGGAATCTAACCACACCCATCTCATGTTCACTGAACTGCATGCACTCACCCCAGTTGCTCTTTTTTTCCTCCAGGAACAACACATTCCCCATCCCAGAGAATGCGTCATTGCATTAATAGAGAGGAGCAATAAAACAAGTGCAAGAAATAGGGAGGTGAGACAGAACATGTGGAAAAGCACTTTAGTCTGCAACTAACAACCATTTTGATAATCGACGACCTCCTTCGATTTATCAATTAATCGAGCATTATAATGCACTTCTACATTACTTTTTTAAATGACTTTTACTTTTCAAAACCTTTTAAAGTACTATCATTGATATTCATTCATCTGTTCAGCCAAACTTTAACCTGGAAAGAATGATTCACACACAAATCTGACAATGCCATCACGTTTTGGAGTTGCTGGCCTCAAAAGAATGATATAATGTTATTTTTAACTTGTTAAACTGAATTATAGTCACTGGGTCTCAGCTCAAGGCTCAAGCAGATCATAGAGTCGTAAACGAGACGTAAAATGCAACTAGATCAGTCAAATTTGCGAATTGATGAATTAATGTGAATCTGTTTTAACAAATTCATTGAAAAGACTGGCCTCAAAAGAATGACATAATCACAAATGACACATTGCTATCTGGTCTCAAACATATCACTGCTTTGTTTACTTGATGGCTGATGCAGTCAGATCAGCCGACTTCACAACTGAATCATTTCTTTCTATCTGTGAACTGGTTCAGTTGATTCTTGGAAAATAATAGGCTCGAAAGAACGCAATACTAGATCATTAAAATGAGTTGTTAAATGCTGGATTGGATCAGTCAAATTCACAAACAAATGAATGTTATAAATGTCAATAATGAATCACTGAAAAGAATCAGTGATTCATTCAGAGCATGAGTCGTTAATTTAGTCAAATTCACAAATAATTGTTATTTGTGAACCAATGCAAATTAAAAAGGACATTGCTATCTGTTCTTAAACAGATCGCTGAGTTGTTAATTGCGAAAAATCTCATTCACAACTGAATCAGTCAATGCTATTGCTGTGAACTGGTTCAACTGATTCATTTCTTTATTAGTTGTTCAACCCAACGAGTCCCTTTAACCACACACAAGAGGGAAAAAAATTGGACAGCTTGTCCTCAGGGAGGGTCACTCGTCTCCTGTATACGTGCTGTTCTTCCACAACTGAGGACCCTCAAAGACAATAAGGGTGCTTTTAACAACAGCGTCGCCTCTCAGACTATTCAAAAGAGACCTGAATGCAGCCCCTTCAGAGACAAAGTAATCACTCCTGCAGGTGAGAAGACAAGAAAAGGCTTTGAGGGGTCTTCAGTTCTGGAGTCGAGAATGCCTCGAAATGCGGTTACTATGTACAGTCCGCTCAGACAATGGAGTCCCCACACAGAAAACCTTTCATGTGAGTCTAAATGTCCCTCAACGGCAGAACAAGAATTTCCCCAGCGTTCTGGCAGCCTGCCTGTGCAATGCTGGGGTGCATAAAGGAATATTTTTCTGTGGATAATCACAAGGTTGTATTGTACATAATCTTGGAGTGCTTGATGGTGAGTGAAATAGGAGTTGAGCATTGTTGCTGCAAGAGCAAACAGAGAGCTGCACTGTGCATGATCCGAGAGATGAATGCCAGTTATGATGAAGCGCTGTGTGTGTGCACATCTGATTTTAAATGTATCTAAGAGGATATTCTTGCCTCAGTGTGACATTTGAGATTCTTGGAACGTTGTGGTGGCGGGGGAATGGAATGGAACATAAACAACAATAGAGGGCATGTTTGTGAGAGAACTCTAGAGGGTTCAAAGGACTAATTCCAACCCCTGTCACTCAAATCCTACAGGCCCTCTCTGGTATTAATAAGCCATGCTGATAGTGCTATTTATATTTTCCAATGTACAAATATCTGGGCTCACTTTTGGAGGGGGAATAAGCGGAGTGGATGCTTTTTAAGGCCTAAATTTACGGTGTGAAAAACAAATGAAGAGAAATATGTGTCCCCCAGTTTAGCCGATGGTAATTTAAGGGTCATTTTTCCTGCTTTTAAAAAGTCAGAGAGAGGTAGAGTCTATAAAGTGTAGAGAGACCTGGTTTGTGAGGGTCTGTAATTTCTTTCACAAACTCAAGTGAAGAAAGAGGCCCGAACACCTGTTTTTTCAAAGCACTACAAAGCCCGCAATTTCTATCTTCTCACAGAAGCAAGAAAGAAAACTTGTGCTGCATGTGAACTACAAGAATTCCTCCTGATTTCTCAGGGAGTTGGGTGTGTTTCGTTTTCACTCCCACATACTCCCACATTCATACATGTAAACTGTTAAAAGTCTTGTTGTCCTGGCCATATAAATTCAAGGCCTGAGTCTGACCTTCTAATTTAATTAATTTGGTGTAACCAAATGCAGTCCACTTTATTCAGTCATATTAAATGCTAGAGTCCAGTCTGACGTTATTATGAATTATTAGGAGTCAGCATATTCAAGCTTTGGGGATTACTCTTGTTTCTTGGCTCGTTTTGAGTCAGACTAGGCCAATTTATTAAGATGAGCTCAAACTGGATTACTGAATCAGTGCATTTAACTGGTGCAACTGAATCATTTGAATTCCCAAATGAATCATTCAGCCCTGTTTGTGAAATGGTTCACTGAAAAGAACTGGATGAAAGAGGATTACTGGATTTAGAGGACTAATTCATTCATGTTATTTGTGGGATTAATGCATGTTAATTCTGAAACATCTTTTTGCAAAATGTAGTTTGGTAAAGATTCTCGAAAGAGAAATAGTCTGAATACACCTGGCGTATTTAGTTGCTAACAAACTTTGGTTTACTAAAACACCCCCATAGTAGGAAGTGCACTTGGAACCGTATGTTGCTCATCAATAAACAATCATGTGTGTTCTGACGCAGGAGCATCTAGCCTCTTGAGAAACCTCTTCAGATTAAAACTACATTACCATGCAGTAAAACCACTTCAACACGATTCACTGCAGCCATATTGATGTTTTGTAGCCCAGAGGGACTAGCTGCATCTATAGCCTCACTTGCAGATGGAGAACACAAACCTGGGCAGTGGTCAAACACACCACCTCAGGTCAGAGAGAGAAAACAGACCCCAAATGTTTTCCCCGAATCTACTTGTCTTAGACACCTATGGCCTTGTGCTGTGGTGACACACACATGGGAAGCAATGTGACTCTATTTAGGTTGGACAGGCAAGGTCTCAGCTAGAACTTCATCACCTAACTTCTCCAAATCTTGGCCCTTGCGCATTCCTACAAGGCGGGACAATGGTTCCTGAAGGGCAGTGAGGTCATCCCGTAAACACAGAATTATTAACCTGTAACCACGGAGATGAAAATGCATGGCATTGTCTGGAAGTAATTAGGAGAGCCAGGGGCAGCATGGGAGCGGCTGGATGCCTTTCTTTAGCCCCCCATCCACAATCTATTCTCTCTTTTCCACCCTCCCTCTCGCATTCCCTCACTCTTTCCCTCTTTCTCGCCCTCTCTTTCTCTCTCTCTCGCACTCTACTGTATTAATAGCTGTGCAAAGGTTTTTTGTTCTCCTCCTTCTTCTCTGCCAGGAATCTGTGCTGGACATGGAGATCCAGGCAGGGCAACGGGAGCAGATTAAACGATCTGTTCCATTGTGAGTGCTTTGGCTTCGGGCCAGCGCCGAGCTGGAAACGTCAAACATATCTCACACAAACACATGCAAACAAACACATGCTAGTATGTTCAAGTAAGCTCCTTTAACCCTCCTGCCAAAGCGTAAAATTATACAGGCGCATTTTCATACGAATTTGCCTCATAAATAAAGGCTTGGAGTCCAGCAGCCTCGCAAATGTGGACGCTTAAGTGAATCTTTGCAAACAAATGCTCAGCCTTTAAGCCTTTGGAAGCCTACTTGGCTACCTGGCAGGCTGTCCAGATCTAGAAAACTCTCAACATCAAAACCGAATTTAAAGCCAGGCATGTCAGATCAAACAGCATTCCTTTGGGCTCCATGTAACCAAAGTGGACCGTTTTAAAAACAGCTCGACTTTTGGCAATATTAGATGGGTGAAAACTAGATGTACTGGCAAAGAGAGGGGAGTGTTTCTCACACTGCCATAGCCAGGCATGAGATTTGAAGTGCCGTTATGGTCATTTGGTGCAGCTTGACAACGTGGGGCATACGTAGAGGAAATTGCTCCATGCTACAGATGTGTGGAGTGTATAAACATGTCACAGAAGGCATAAATATTTATGATTATGCCATAACATGGTGAACGGTGTATGTCAAAACTGTAATTGTTAATGTTTAGGTTTTTTTTTTTCCAGTTTAAAATGTCTTGATTGAAAAGTACTTGCAATGTGGCAATCCACAGAAAAGACAGACATGTAGAGGATTTTTTTAAGCTCCTCAACTCCTTGTAACCTACTAAAATAGTAGTCCTGAAATATGATGTCATTCCAGTGGAAAAAGTGCATTGTATCTATTCATAGGGCTAGTTTTGGCTTAAGAAAATGTAGCTAATTCTGCTAGTTGCTACAAGCCTAGAGGAGGATTTTAATTCCATAATGCAGATGATTCAGTCTCGTTGAGAAGATTGACTTCTGTCACTGAGGTGATTGATGAAAACCATTAACAAAGTGCTTTTCGCTTTTGTCAGTAAAAAGAAGATAAAATAAGTGCACCACGTGCTACATATTTAATGTCTAAAATTTGGAATATATTTAGCATATGTTATCAATGTGATTTAACTAAATTAAAAACACATGCAATTTTTTCCGAATAATACTAATAACCAATATAACTTGATGAAATATAAACTCAATTTAAAGGATATGTTCGCCAAAATACAAAAACTACAATTAAAACGAAACTGAAACATCTAGAGAACAACACAAAATAGTTTTTTTAGTTGACCCACTAGCAAAACAAATCAAGATACTGGAAGACAGCTGTCTTATATATACTCTGATGCCACTGCTAACTAGCTTAGACAAGCATCCGGAAGCCAAATCCAGGCCGGATAGTCTTCATTATTTGGGACTGACAGCATGAACCTGAGGAAATTGACTGAGTTTATGTCTAACACTAAATATCTGCAATATCTGTTGTGTCTGTGGGCGCCTGCGTGTGTCTACATCCTCTCTGAGATTTTGAGCATGCTTTAACAGAGTTACCACAGATAACACCCGTGCAAATCTTATCTTCCTCCCACCCCAATCTTCGCTCTCTCCCCTCACATGCCCTGGAGAAGCACAGCAGAACACAAACACACGTGTTCCAATGGGAGTCAATGTGTCTGACTTTTACAATGCAGTGACTATGTTGAGGCACAGTAGAATCAAAGATAACCCACTGACCCCTAAACAATTTATTCACATCAGCAGTAATGGAGTGCAAGAGGGTTTTTTTTTTTGTGCTTGAGGCCAAATGTGAGCGTGTGGTGGGACCAGGCTCCACAGGTGTGGTTTCCAGCCAAGCACCTGTCATTTAAAGCCGAGAGACTCCAGAGGAGTCCGGCAGTGCTATATATCTACACCACATCCCGCTGAATAAAGAAAGGGTGTCCTGGGTGTTCTTTAAATCCTGACTCACCCAGTGTACTTCAAATGAGGCAGAATGTCGACACAATGGCCCATTGAAACCGCAGAAATGCAGCGGTAATTGGCAACAGCAGTGCGGGACTCCTCTGTGGAGACAGCACACAGTGAGGGCAGAGCAAAAGGATTTGCTGGTCGCCTGAACTCTGGACAGGAAGAGGAACACAGGATGATACAGTTCATGTGCGTTTAAAGTTGCAACAAAGACATATTATGAAACTGGCATCTTGTCATGATCTATCTGTCTGTCTGTCTATCTATCTCTCCATCCATCCATCTGTGTGTCTAGTTTCAAATTTCACATATGCATCTTGTTTGTTACACCAATTTCAATTCACATTCAGAGGACTATGAACTAGTGAGAGAGGCCAAGCACAGAATGCCGACAGAAAGAAAGACAGAAGGAGTGATAAAAGAAGAGGACTGGAGACAGTGTTTCGTGTGAGACAGAACGATAGCTCAGAGACAAGACCAAGAAATGCCTCAGATACAGTGGCGGCAGTCTGAGATTGAGCCCAGGATAAACTGTTATTTCCCAAGAACGGAAAGTACATCATGCCTCTGAAAGACTCAGAGACAGACACAGAGTTAGAAGGAAGAGCGTGAGATAAAGTGTGATACTCATGATATCTGCAGGTGCTCTCAGTACAGCCACGTGGAGGCAGGCCAGCACACATCCCCACGTGGAGTCTCGCTGTCTTTTTCCAGCCTTTCTCTCGCTCAGTTTTTCCTGCAGGCTGAGTCTGAAAGGGAGTGCTCTGCAGACCTGCCACAACAGTCTCTGAGTATTTTACAAGCCCAAAACGTAGCTCTCTGATTATGCGGTTGGCAGGTGTAGATGTGGCAGGGAAGATGACAGCCTTCCTTGTCTCTACTGACTCTCACTCACAGCCAAAATCAACTGCACTCCCTGCTACTACAATTATGGATGATTTAGTAAAACCGTTTACAAACCTGAAGTCTAAAACAAGACCTCATGAGACAAGCCAATGAAATTTGCATACTATGCAAATAATAGTATTTTTACACTCCATAGCACGAGCTCTAAATTAATGAGTGACGACTATAGGACATCTGAGTTTTACTCTCACAAGCAGCAGCTGTTAATGTCTTCTCAAACAAATGAAAGTTGTAGTCCTGTAATCCTGAATAGAGCCATTCTCCATCATATCAAGATCTGCATCTCAGTTTACACTATAAATATACAAACCATCAATGTGCACAATCAAAGAAACTACATCTGCTAAAATCATTTTGGTTTGAACATTTGGGTTGTTTGAGCATTTTTAAGTGATTGTTTTGATTAAAAATATCTTATTTCGCAGAAATCTGGAGCCTTTACAAAGAATGAGGGAAGGCAGATTTGTTCCTGCTCTAAATTACGTGCATATTCTGCATAAAAGCCATAATAAAAGATGTTGCTTTTTGTGTAAATTAAGTGCAGTTAGAGCTGCCTTATTTTAATTCCATAAATTCTACATTTGTCATCAGCTCATATTGGTAGTTTAATTATATTTAAGCTTCAATTTCATAACATTACTCAATCCCACGTATTAATGGAACTTTAAACAGCCTCCTTTCAAGAAGCTAAGCCACTTCAGATGAAGCTTCTATGCTGCCTTTGCATTTAAAATAATGCATTACTTCTATAGAATATATCCAACTCTTAAGACTGATTGTGCATTGACTATAAATGCTTAGTATCTTGTCAACACCCTGAAAACACCACTTTACATTGTGCCAAAAAACTGTGGCCGTAAAGTATCTGTCACTTGATCCAAACATCATCCCACATTTGTCAGAGACTGCGCCAAAGGTCTGAGACAAATTCTGCCCTTGCAAACATTCAGTTAGTTTGTATACATCATCCAGCTTCGAGCTTCTCTCTATACGTCTAAATATTTAGTTTAGTTCCTCACATCATTTCATTCTTTCCAGTTCTACGAAATGACCTCACTCGAGGTCATGCTGCCGTTCAAACAGATTCTCGCAAATGTCTACTCACGTTAGTTTTGCTGGTGACGGAGAAGGTGGCTCTGCTGGAGAAGCGTGTGGCGGAGGGGCTGGAGGCAGAGCCGCTGGCGGAGCCGGTCAGAGCTGCTACGCTGGGGGCCGCAGCCGGTGGAGACTGATGCCCCGCGGGGCTGCTGTTGCTCTGTGGTGGCACCGATCCTTCAGTGAGAAGTGCGCTTCTGTCGCACACCGACCCCGTCAGCATCTCTACCTGCCGGGTCAAGGCCTCTAACTGACCCCTGAGCTGTCGGTTCTCCTGCTGCAGATGGGCTACCGCCCGTCCCAGGGGTCCACTCACATTAATGGCCTCTTCTAGTCTCCGCTCGATGCCCAGCTTGAAAGCGCTGACGTCTACGTGGATCTCACGCACCGCATCACGCAATGTGGTTTCATAGCGGGCCAAAGCGGCACACACCGTCTCCCCTTCCGGAGAGCCCTCGGCCACTGATGCCAACGGGCCTGCATCCATCTCCTCCGTGAGTCCAGGTACCTTCCTCTACAGTCCTACACCTAAAATCTGATATTTCCCTCTTGAAATTGTTTACAGTCCCAGATCCATATAGAAATCCAGAGGGATTGACCTGTAAAGATAAAAATCAGTCAGATACAAACCTTGTGTGAAAACACTTTTAAAGCTTAGATGCAGTAAATGTTTACAGACCTTATGTTTCAGTGTGATTTCTCAGCTGTGAGTGTGTCTGAGTGTGTGAGTTCAGCCCGCCGTGCTGTTTTAAAGTACAGCTCTCACAGTCACGTTAACCTCCTACTACTCCTGCAGCCCGGGGGAGGGAGCAGAGAGAGGGAGGGAACAAGAGAAAAGAGGAGGAGAGATTGAGCTTCCCTCCTTCTTTCCACTGTATTTGTATTAATCTCCACTTTCACAACACAGTGTTCTGTCTCTGCTCTCTCTCACTCCCTGTCCCTCACTCTTTTTTTCTCCTGACAGATAAAGGCCACTACTCACATTTCTCCAGCTCAAGCATGTCTCACTGTCTCAGCAGCGCTATATCAGAGAGGAACAGACACGCCGTTTGTTTTTTTCTGTCTCACTTTCTCTGGGTTCAGAGTGTGGTGGTTGAGGTCAGGATAAAGACTGCACTTTTAAGGTTTTAAAGTGCCTGTTTACACTGTAAAGCATGACCATATGCAGTTTAAAACGTCCTAACAAGCATCAAGCGGCAAGTAATTTGCCTGCCTGTGCTGAATGTGAAAATGCTGCATGATGTGTGCATATTATTTTTGACGATTATCATACAGTTATTAGGAAATTTTGGGTACCTAATGTGTGAAATAGAAAGCTGTTCATCATGCAGGCAAAACATTTGGTTGCGTGAATTGTTTTTACAGTCTATGGTTAGGACACAGGAAATGTACTTTTTACGTAATGGAATTGATTGAATAATATTACGTAACTTTTTTCAAAACTTCCTATAATAATTTGCATTATTATTTTACATTTAATATTTAAAATATATTATATATGTACTAAATATTTGACTTATTTAATATACGAATCATATAAACACAAATATAATATTTGTATTATTATTAGCACAATTTTAAGTCATTTATATTTGGGGTCTGTTTGTTTGGGGTTGATTTATTTTTTAGTTGTTATAAAAGAAGTCTCTTACGCTCACCAAGGCCAAATTTATTTGACCAAAAATGTATTTAAAAATTAATATTGCGAAATATTATTATAATGATCTCCTTTAGTGTTGAAAACAGTTGTTCTGCTTTATATTTTTTTTTATAAACCTTGATAATTGTTTTCATGATTATAAATTCTAAAGTTCAATAGCATTTATTTTAAAAAAAAAAAGATATTTGGGGTTAACTTAATTTAAATAAATGCCATTGAACATTTTCATACAAAAATATAAAGCAGATTAACTTTTCTGTCACATTTAATCAGAGTAAGGCATCATTGCTGATTTTTAAAAAAAAATAAATTCAGCCAAAACATTTTTAGAATCCTGCCTTCTCATTTAAATACAATAGCTGAACTCATTTCAAATGAATGGACAAAGAGGTCATTCCCTGGAGAATCCTCCTCTGTACTTCCTAAGAGTTCAAAGTCTTGTCCTTCCCAAACTGACCTTGCGTCCTGTAATGATCAATCAGTGTATAGACAAAATGGGGACTGATTGGATTTCAAGAGTTTGCTGTTTAGGGTGAATAGAGGGACATAATAGATCTGGAGGAAGTGGGCTTGTTGTGTTTGTGTCTGTGTTTGTCTTTTGTGGGTGAAGGGGTGAGTGTAGTGCTGCAACAGAACCCCGGCAGAGCAAACAAGCCTAATCACATAATGAGGTACAGGGGGGCTCTGGGTTAGACTAACGGCCTGTAGCACAACCACTACAATGAGTCCTGGCCAACGGACTGAAATAACTTTACATTCCAGCCCACTGTTTACTGTAAACACTGGAAGCCGCGGGAGAGCGGAGGTGATTTATAGCTGTACACACTGGGCATGTGCTCATCAGCTTTACATAACAGAGCTGTGAGCAGAGGTTATCAACTGATCTTTTATCAAGACATCTTGATCTAGACAGAGGTTCATCAAGAGGCAATCTTGGAAAATATCTAACTTAAAGTTTGCTGGAATTCCTCTGCAAGCTCGGAGCAGCTGTTTTTCTCATCCCCCCCCTCAGCCCTCTAAATATGATTTCCATCTTGCAATGATGTCAGACTTTCACGTCAGGCATGGGTTGTAAATGTCTCTCAGGATCAGCAACAGGCACATGCAGGAGTGGCACGGTGTTGTGCTTTTCTCTGGCAGTTTATTATTATATCTAATGCAGCCACCATTTCTTCCCTTTCGCCTTTATCTGATCCTGAGATTCATGGTGGTGATCCGGAGAAGTCGAGCAGAATGGATCAGACACGCTTTTTGGATCAAGAAGGTCCAGTGCAAGACCTCACATGCTCGCTTTTATCAGAAAGGGGATCAGTGATAGAGATAACCTGGCATAGGTATTGCAACACTGACATGAGAGAAGGATGTGACCAAGACAAAACTATGACACGACTGTAACTTCATCCAAAAAAGTCGCTGAGCCCCCGGGAGCTCTGGGTGTTGGGAAATAGCAGCTGACATACAATTCTGACATGACTCACCAAATTACACGTTAAGATTATGTCTGATTTAAACATACTCATGTATACAGTCATTGTGACAAATTCACACAAGATTAACAAGTCAGATAAACAAACATCTACTCTATAAAAGACACATAATACTGCTTTGTTTTGATTTTTAACACGTTCAAATCATGCAATTATGATGAACTCTCTCCATAGTGTTATTGTGCAAACAAACACTGCATGCTTACCACAAGCTATAAAAGGTTTGTGTTGTACTATGCAGCTTTTCAGTTGTTTTCTATGTTAATATGACAGCACTGGATGTTCAGGGTTTGTTTTATTTATTTATTTTATTTTTTCAATTCTGCTAAGCTCATGTTGCATTTTTTAACATCTTCAGAACACAAACTAAGATATTTTTGATGATATCAGAGAGCCATCCGACCCTTCATAGACAGCAGCACAACTGAAAGGATCCCAGATCCAGAAACATAGTAAAACAGTTCATGTGACATCAGTGGCTCAACTTTTGCGACGCTGGGAGAATGATTTGTTTCTGTATCTGGGATCACTTCAGTTGTGTTGGAGGGTCGGATGGCTCTCTAATGGCATCAAAAATCTGTGTTCCAAAGATGAACAGAGGTCTTCTGGGTATGGAACGACATGAGGGCGAGTAATTAATGACATAATTTTTATTTTTGGGTGAACTAAGCCTTTAAAGGGACAGTAAACCCCCCAAAAGAACATTTCATTAGATACTCACCCTTGTGTTGTTCCAAACCCATAGGACACAGGTTAAGATATTTCTGAAGACATCCAAGACCCTTTCTGACCCTGCATAGACAGCAACACAGCTACCACATTCAAGGCCCAGAAACATAGTAAGAGAATCAGTAAAATAGACCATGTGAAATAAGTTGTTCAACCATAGGTTTATGAATCTACGAGAATACTTTTTGTGTGCAAAGAGATCTTTTTATTCAAAAGTTCTCTTTCGTTTCAGTCTTTGACACACGTTCACAGTTGTGCTGCTGTGTATGGAGGGTCAGAAAGCTAAAAATATATAATAAATATATAGAAATATCATGATTTTTGTTCAAAAGATGAACAAAGGTCCTACTTACTGGTTTGGAACAACATGAGGGTGAGTTATTAACGACAAAAGTTAAATCTTTGGGTGAACTATCCCTGTAAATCATCTTAAGGTTCCTGTAAGGCAGAACATACTTTTTGTGTCGAAATAGAACATTATTTTGTAACATTAAAAAACTGTTTACTCTCACTTTTGATTTACATTTTATAGGAAAAATTTCTCATTCTGATTTAGACTCACATTTAGTCATTTAGCAGATGCTTTTATTCAAAGCAACTTACAAAAGAGAACATGGAAGCAATCAAAATCAACAAAATAGCAATGATATGCAAGTGCTATAACAAGTCTCAGTTAGTGCAGCATTTTCAGAACGCCTTGTCGCAAACAGGATGTTCCAAAATATGAAAGCGCAATGGTCAAAGATGTGTCGCACATGTTTACACAGAAAAACGATGGAAAATGAGCGCAATGCGATGCAAAAACAAGTTTTTGTGTAAACAGCCCTTAATACCTTGATGCAGCCCAACAATATGCCATAAAGTGACAAGCTGTAAAATAAACCTCATCAGTTTTCATCTTAACAGCTGTGGCCCACATTGAAAGCTCACTGGAATCCAAAATGGTTGGAGATAGACTGATTGAGGAAGGTTTAGAACTAAATAATGTGTGAAAAGTTTTTACAAGGAAAACCATAAAAAGCATGCCATTTGTTGAAGCTTTTCGGAAGTGTCAAAATAAAGACATATGAACGACTTCACGCTTTTTAGCTGCAGCGCATTAGACGTGCAAGAAAGCATGCTTTTGGTGATTGATTGCTTCGTGTCATGAGCCATTTCTGCTTTTTGTGCTGGTTTAAGCTGGTCTCCCAACCTAATTAATTGCCTCTATCAGCTGAAACAAACAAGCTAAGGCTGTTTTAACTTGTTTCACAGGAGTGCAATTGTGCAAATGTTTAAAAATCAGTACCACTTTAGTATAGGGACCAATTCTCACGATTAACTAGTTGCTAGTAACTTATAAAGCACATATTCTGCATGACCATGTTCTACATCCCTAATCCCATCCAACACCTAAATTTAACAGCAAAAGGCGAAATTGTTTGTTAACAGAAAGATTAAGCCTTAAAATAAATATAAGCAATACTAACTATTATCAGTGGTGCCTTTCCAAAATAACCAGACTGTCCTTATTTGGGAGAGTGAGCCATGGTGGGAAACATGCAGTAAACAGTTGAGTTTACCACAAATCATGAATTCTGTGTCTTAACTTTAACACACACCGATCGAACCACTGAGGCTACAGAGCACGTTCTTTAACCACATTCAGCTGTGATGACATAGACCAAAACTTTCCTGTTCACACAGAGAAAATGTCAAACCATCAGTCTAAAGGCTGAAGTTTAGTCCTCCTTAGCGAACTAATGCCCTCCGAACCCTGTCTGGCTTTCATCTGCATGATAGCTGTTGACAAACCACCGATCCTTCTAAAAAACAAAACCCCATTTATTTCACCACGTGTCAGCTGTGGTTTTCCTAAAAACAAGTCTGCGTGGCCATTACATCAGAGTTTCCATGGGAACCCAGAAGTCCAAACACGTCCAAATGAATAACAGCCAAATCATGATGTCATCATCGCCTCAAAGTCAATTTAATTAAGCGCACATGGTGCCAAGTGAGAGAGGGGGTGAGTGCAAGAAGCAGACGAGAGAACAATAAAACTGATTTAACGTTATTTTTGTGATATTCTTGGCATTGTCTCAGAGGCATAAGCAGATCGCTTTCTGGCAGGCTGTGCCATGACGTGAGTTACGGTTGATGTGTGACTATAATGCATATTTGAACCAGAGTTTACTCGCATACTCACACTCATCACCGCTTTGCTGTGGCAGTGTGATCCTCCAGCTGAAGAAATGCCTTTTTGCTGTGGGAGACGATGGGGTTGAAGGGTGAAAAGTACAGAGATGTTGAGAAGGAGGGCACATTCCCCAAATCCCAGCCGACCTCCTGAGATGACTGGCTCCGGATAATTACAACCCCTTCTGCTCCGAACGACCAGGATGGGCTGACTGAGCTGTACTTCACTGCTCGGGGTTAATCTCTATTGCTGCACACACACACACACACACACACACACACACAAACAGTGTGTTTTATCAGCCAAATACATACACACATAAGCACGCCTGAGAGGAATATGAGACTACATCCACACCGCATCAAACCTCACCACAATACAATTACCCCTGATCCAGTGCAGTTAGCTTAAACCATTCGATCAACATTGTACTTAATCTTCTCTAGAAACGTGGTCTACTGGGATGTCTTTACAATAGAGAAAGTTATCCTGAATTCATCTCATCCGTGAAACAAGCCTTGTCTTAAGTGGCCTTTGCCTTTAAAAGGAATGTGTAAACAGAAACAAGTGCAGAGTAATTACAACTGCCACACAATAACTTAATATTGCGATTCAGGCTGAGGTTTGGTAATATTACTTTCCTTAACATCTCAAAACCACAGTTTCCTTCTAAATTACTTAGATTGTTTGTCATAATGGTGTAAACTAGGCTACACATTTCCTAACATTTCAAAAGAACAATAGGGGAATTATAGTTCTCAATGAAGGCTTTGGATGATCTCATTTAGATCTTGTGAGAAGATCCAAAAAATCTTTAGCAGAATTTATTTCATTTATGCTTTAAAATAAAAAAAGAAATATTAATATCTTTAAAATATATTTTACGAATAATATTTGTAAATAATATTATTTTACATGATAAATATTATTTTAAGGGTTATATCTGGCATATGTCCTTCTTCCATTGATGCTCTTATGATCAGCTCAGATGTTCTTGGATAATAAAATAGTTTAAACTGTTTCTTCAAAAAAAAAAAAAAAAAAAAATCAATTAAACTTTACTTGTATATATATAATAAAAGAGACATTATAATATATATTTTCAATAAATACTATTTTTTCTCAAATGAATGCAATCTCTTTGAGCATAAGAGACTTACTTAAAAAAATGTTTCATGTTACTTAAATGTTACAGATCACAAATATTTAATTGTGCCATAGAATGCATTGAGAGAATATTTAAAATTGTTCTCTGATATGTACATAGAAGGTATGTAGCTTAGGTAAGG
>JAUMHQ010000075.1:6514434-6538740 GCA_032361165.1 Enteromius paludinosus | reverse complement strand
AGCTACATACCTTCTATGTACATATCAGAGAACAATTTAAAATATTCTCTCAATGCATTCTATGGCACCTTTAAATATATACATGCTTGTGTTCATATGTATACATAATAAATATACAGTACACACACATTTATTATGTAAAGAAAAAGTTTTATTTTTGTTTGACAGCACTAGTTATTTTAATTAACTTACATCCTTATATATATATATATATATATTATATCTACATAGTTTTTATACAATTTTTATTTTAGTTTTAGCTATTTTAGCACCTCAAGGTAAACTAAATATGTGGAAAGCTGAAATGAAATAATTTTTGTATAGTTTCGTATAGTTATTATAGTTTTACTGTAATAACCATGTTACATTAGATTGCATTTAATCTGTGCTTTTACTCAAATTGCATGTTTGATGCTACTGATATATTACATTAATCCCCAAAACATTTAGTGCTAACAGGTGAGGAGACTCACACACAGTTAGCAGCAGAAGAAGGATGGGCCTGGAAAAGGTTATCTGCTGGGACACAAATCATTTTCAATGAGGGCCAGGTAGAAAGTAAAGTAATACGTCTATCATCATTTACACATCCCCATGTCAATCCAAACCTGTATAGCTTTCTGTCTCCAGTGAAACACAAAAGAACCTATTTTGAAGAATATATCTGCTATTACTCTGTCTGTACAATGAAAGTCAGTGTGGTCCAGTGTTATTTTGGACTCCATTGACTGTCATTATATGGACAAAAAGTGTGTGTGCTGGTGTTCCATACTACTGCTGGCAAAGCTAGGAATGAGAGGTCGCAGAGGTCATGGCTTGTGCTGGAGGGATGTGGCGACTGCTGGGCGTCTGTCACTGCTCATGATAAGCCCGGTGGACGGGTCTGGCGCACTGCAGAGGTACAGGAGATTAGACATAATACAGAGAGACAAGAAAGTGTGTCGGTAGAAGTTGGCTTCTTACACAGGTCGGAGATAAATTCAGCTGTTGGTAGGTGTCCCTGATCCCGGATCAGTGAAATGCAGATTTCTACCTCGATCTGTTGAAAGATGATGTCTTTCCCTTCCCTGTAGGAATAATCCTTGTATGAATGAGAATGAATGATGAGCAGCTGGATGAGTATCAGCAGAGCTCTCCCACACACCGCTCGCTGGCCTGGACAATTATTTCGGAGTCCTCTCTCAGTGACTGTGGGGTGACTGTGTTGTACCTCTGACCCCGGGGTATGCAGTAGGAGTCTTAATAAAGTGATTCATTGCGACATACAAAACACAGACTAGAGAATGAGAGATTTGTATATGGAGCAGAGGTAATAACTGGACTTACCTCTGGACCTCTCGACTTATCCCTTCGTGTACCTGTGAGTAGTTTCTTTTGCACTTTTTAACTCAGGGACCTAAAAATGAAACTAAATTCTCAATCTCAGAAGTAACATTTTTATAGTGGCACATAAATGTATCACAAGAAGACTTGTTGTCTTATTTTGTGTCGAGATCTACCACATCTGAAATCACTATTCTGTGGTATAACTGATGGTGATATAAAAGAGATTTCATTGCTGGCACTTTATGTGTCCTTAATACACACAATTACATAATACTAATTGTAATTTTTTTGACGCTTTTTGCATAATTTGACAAATTAATTCGAAAAATTTATTTTCTTCATGCATCAAAAAATAATAGGGATAGAGAATAAATAAGTAATTTGTACACAATAAATGTTTTAATCGTTTTTATTATTTATTTCATTTTTACATAGACTTAGAATTTATGGGATGTACATAAAGTAATATAGTTTTAGACATTTAAGCATTCATACTTTAATGATGGATTTTCGTATTTTAAATAATTACTATAGTATTAATAGTATAAGTAGTAGTATTTAAATATAATGGGTTTTTGCATTTTAAAACAATTATTTTTAAAGTTTCTAAGGCATTAAATGAAGATTTAGTCTATTTGTACAATAAATGCTAAATTCTAATGATCTAATTGTATTTATCCATGTGTCATCTTGTATAATTTAATAAAAAAACGAATTAGCATAATATTTAATTGAAATATCAGTGACTGACAGATTGTTGTTCCATATACCAGACTTCCTCAGAGTTTGCATTCAGATCTGCCTCCATCCTATCAACAAACCACCCTACAGCTATTTCTTTTTAAATAATCCATTTCACTTGGATGTACACCAAAAAAACAACAACAACAAAAAAGATCTATTGCTACGTTTATATCATCACAACTTGGTGGGAAAAGTGCTCACAGCTAAAGAAACATCCTATTATGCCGTGGGCATTATGTATTGATTCCAGTTTAAATATTTTATTATATCTGAAGAAAGAAACAGTGAGATACTAGCACAGGTGACAGGCTGCCAGGAACAACGATCAAGTGTCCAGTTTGGAAATCATTATGCAAAATATTTTACCATGGAATGTTTCGATTGACCAACCAGAAACAAGCATTCCAGAGAGCTGTGCAATAAACTTATACAGCTCCATATTAATGGAAAAGAAACAACGCAGATGCCTGTGACAGAGGCTCCAAAGCTATTGACGACTGTGTCTGAGTGCAAACACACTTGATGGAGCTGACAGAGAGACAGAGACGCTAACATGACTAATGGGAGCAAGATAAACAGTGACAGAAAAGACAGACAAGGTAAAGAGATAGAGAAAATGACTGGCCCCCAACAGACCTGATAAATCAGTGTGGATGACTTCACTTCCCGACACTAGGTCCAGAGGGCAGACGAGGAGATGGGGTCAGGGGAGGTCAGTGGACAGTGAAGCTTTTCCATCCCTACCCATTTTAATGGCTGAGAATCTGCCCGACTGACCCCTCTCGTGTAGCGCTGCAGGGGTGGGTGTCTGATCCTGACCTCCGACCCCTCAGCTGGTCTTCTCTCCCATAAGGAATCCATTTCTTCTAGTCAGTTCTACGCAAAACACACATCATAGGAATCAGATTACAAGCAGAAAAGACATCAAATGGTTATGACCAACTTCACTAACAAACCAACCTACATTTAATGGACAGTCACAGATTTATAGGAACTCGGCAAGGGAACGTAGTCCACTGGTTAGTCTAAATCCTCCCTCGCTGCGGATTTCTATAAAATAACAAATGACATAAAGATGGCTGCTGTTAAATTACAGTACAGAGCTGCAATATAGAGACGCGCTGAGCAGACGTTAGAGCCATCACTCAGGTTGTGGCGTCACTTTCTGCTGACAGCTTCATCTTCAGCTTCATCCCCTCTGCGTCTGGAGAGCCAAATTACTGAAGAAAAGACCTGGTGATATTTCCTGGCAAGTCTTTGGAGAACATAATCATATATGGTCTAAAGCTTTGAACGATTGCTAAGCATTTTAGTACGTGTGTTCCGTGACATCATGCCCGAATGCGCACGTGTGTAACACCATACACTGCCCAATTTTTTAATAAGGACCCTGTGTGCGTGTGTGTGTGGCAGAACATGCCTGTTCCTCTTATCTTCAACCCTTTAAATGTTTCAAAGGTGTGTTTTTGTTTCAGCTAAGCACTTTCATCAGGCTTTGTTTTCTTAGTTGGCATTCATTTAACATGGATCCACAGTTTGCCTCACAGACGGTGTTGGAACAATTACCCTTTCTCTTCTCCCACTCGGTCTCTGTCTGTGCTGTGCTTTTCAAAAAAAAAACAACAGCTTTAGGCGGTACGTTTTTAGGTACATATTGCATGTTGACTGACATTAACCGATAAACACCACACCAAAGCAATGGTTGCTGAGATACAGTAAACTATTATCAGGCTTTGAGCCCCCTGAGCCCATTACGTCCCAAAGCCATTTTCATTCATGTCATTCTCATGCTTCCATGTGTTGATGTGTTGGATCTACTCTCAGACAGACTTCCAGCCTATTTAAACATAGATCTTCAGACTTAGTTTTTCTTGGACTGGTATTATTTAAAAAAAAAAAAGCATCTCCCCACACCCCACAGGCTCAATGTATAATCAACTGCATATGAGTTCATTCTGTTTAATGGGCTTTTTCAATTTGGAAATTTGTATTAATTTATTTATTTTGTGAACATTTTATCCAGAAAAACAAAAAATGGTATATAATATATTTAATGAGATATTGTTATTTTAATGGAATGAACCAACAACAATAATAATAATAATAAATAAATAAAAGTGCATAAATAACTCATAATTTAATTAAAAAAATTATAATAATGACAAAAAACTGACTGAATTAAAAAAAAAAAAACCTTTTAACACAAAAACTTAGGCATCTGATATTCATTATTTGATTCTGAAGTTGACATATTAGCGGAGAATGTGCCTTTCCATAACACTAATTTTTCTATGATCTCATGAGTTAATATGTCTCACAGTTATCAAAATGTTATAAATCATTTTCCAGATGGTAAAATGTTTACGTCTGTGAACACGCTAAACTACACAGCCATAAACTTGTTTATATCTTGGTGGGATTTATACCAAGTATTTTATTTCCAGAGCAGCTCGCCAGGCCCACTTAACCCCAGTGTCTGTAATGATGAACCACTCTGTAACTTTAAAATAAGATGTGGCTAGGCATGATTTTGGTTAAACCTCTAGCTAGAGCTGGACATCCCAAGACTATGAAAAGGCAGTGACGTTGATGTCTAGAACATTGGCATCCTGATCTTTACTACACATGTATCAGTGTTCTTCGTAGGTGTCATCAGGTGCTGGTAGAAGACGCAGTGTCTCATCCAACTATCTCACACGCTAAAAATACTACAAGTCATAGTGTCAGATAGTCTTGGCCAATGGGAGAAATATGAGCATTGAGATGTAAGGAGGGTGGAAAGACAGTAGTGACAGAGAAGAGAGATAGAGGTTCAAATTTAAAAGGCAGAAACCAGACTGATTTGAAGGGAGAAGTCTTTCCATGCCATTCTATTCCACCTAGTAAGTGTGAAGGGTCTGACTCAGCATCAATCCAGTGCCCTCGCCAAAAAATCCAATAGAAAGTCTAGTTTTTGTGTTTTCACACCAGACTTCAAACACAGGCTACACAGGCTAAAGGTCTAAGAACATCACAGGAAAAATAAACATACAGAGACACAGAACAGGAAGGGGAAGGGGGAGTGGGACATATAGAGAAAATAAGACACGATAAAAAGACAAACAGTCAAATAATCCCGAAGATAAGGTGAAGAATTAGGGGGGAAAAGGAAAAGCGTCTGCTGAAACATTTACTGGAAAGTTGGAATTTTACGGGAGACAAACGTCTAGCGAGTTTATGTGACACAAATTAAATCTGCTGAGACAAATGCTGAGCAAATAAAGTAGCAGACCATCTGGGAGAGTCAAATTTGCTGTGCATACAAACACTTAACCGCAACTTCAACTCCTGGTGACTGGAAGAAAGAGAAATGAAGCATCATCCACCCTGACGTCTGAGACTGCAGACTATAGAGGTAATAAAATGTGGCCTTAAAAGTATAGTTCACCCAAAAATGAAATTTCTCATGGTTTACTCACTATCATATTGTTCCAAATGAGCCGGCATGATTTTCTTTTTTTCCATGGAACACAAATGAAGGTATTTTGTCCATAAAATGAAGGTCAGTGGGGTCCAACCAAACACTGAGCTCCAATGAACTTTATTGTATGGACAAAAAACAAACACTTTTGCGCTCTGTGCTCTTTCTATGTTGTAACTTAAAGTCCCTTAGAGAAATATTTATCCATCAATTATGAAAAATAAATTAATTTCCCCAGAGCTCTGACCACCATCAGCAGTCACATGGCTCTGCGTTTCTGGGATTTGGAAACAAAACAAGCCATTCCCTCAATTCTCTTTGAATTACACTACCCAGCCTCCCACCTCCCAGAGTGACCAGGCCTGTTTGTTTTTAAATCCCATCTGTGGTGAAACCAGGGCCACATGGTCATCCATTGCAGGTTCAGAGAGGGTTAATCAACTCCAATCATTCTTTGGTTCAGCTCGGCTGATTAAATTGTGCTAGAAAAATGTTTCTAACTTCCACAACACATTAGCTGGAATAAAACAAGCCACTGCCGCATGTTGTTTAAAATGTCAGCAGGTCGAATGGAAACTGACGGGGCTAATAACGGATCACGAGCCACGGGCAGGCGGCCCATCGTTGATGCAGTTGGTGTAATAGAGACTCTTGAGTTCTCAAGGCATAAGCCTCATACGGTCCCAGGACAGCTGTTTCCGTAGAACTGCAAAGCTTGGCTGAGCAGTGACCTTCCTCTGGCTGCTGACCCGCCAGGCATGCTAGTTTCCAAAAAGCCTAATGAGCATCACCACTGAATAAACCTTGAAATAAAACAAAACCTAGTTTCTTTCATTCAACGCAAGCACAATGATGAAATCAGGGATACTGAATTCACATACAAAGTTTCTTATAATGGCTCCATTGTGCATTTGAAGACATTGTAGCTGGGATGATAGCGAGAGAGAGAAATGAGGAGGGTACTGTGGGAGAAGGGGAATGTACCAAGTGCCATTTGGGAACAGCTGCCATTCCTGAGTGAAGTGTTTACAGTGTAGCTAACTGGGAGTCAGGGAGATGCCTCACAGGGGGCTTCGTGTGGTCCAGAGATGAGTATTTAGCCAAGAATACTTCAAAACCCCACAGGCCTCAGAGCGCCATTGGTGTTGGTTTTCACTGCGAGCGGAAAACAGCATTGCAAACATCACACAAAGTTCTCTGAAGATGGATATATTTCAATTTGACGCAATCAGAACATTAAACTCACAATGATTTTATTTTAAATCCAACAAATCTTACAAATATTAAAATTCAAGTTCATATAGGCTACATTTTCCCCAAGCATTATTTTATTTATATTTTTCATATTGTTTTTCATACCTTTCCCACTTATTTTATAATATTTTATTATTTCATAATTTATAAATTAATGTGATCAACATCATTCACGAAATCTGCAAAACTGACATTTACATTTAGAGATGCCAAAAACAACAAACATTTTTTCTTCTTCAGCTCACTAAGGGCCGCAGTGCCTTATCAGCCACAGTAAACAAGTCAAGATCTGGAATTACACCTCATAACGCACTCCCCATTTTCTCATAAAGAGCACCTGATCTTGACGAACGCAGTAGTATTGGGAAATGGTAGGGATGAGGGGAGAAAGAGACACGAAGGGAGGGAAGTGTTGTCGGTTTCCATCGCGCTGTACTTCAAATCCTCAGGCATGAGCTCAAAACCTCTGCACATAAGAGACATAAGGTAAACACACAGCATGAGACGTGACATATGGCAAATAGACGCAGGCACTTACGTCACACTTCCACATATGTCTGTAATTACACATACATGTACACACAGATGTGTAAAACACATACACATACACAAACAGCACAGACAGCCTATTCATCTCACTCATATTCAGTCACACACAGCTGGAGTTCATGTAAATTTGCACAAAGGATGTTGGTAGAAATGTTATTGTTACTCTTCTATTCCTACCTTTTTTGCCGCTCTTCTACCTAGAAAAGAGCAAATATTATGAACATTAGATTTGCACAGGGAAATAGAATAACTGAAATGTGAAATAATGCTTAAACGTTTAGCCTTTGACAGACTGCCTCAATTAATTAAATAATAATAAATAACCATGACCAGGAGTTGGGATGGAGGATTTTGAGATGCTACTATCAATTGTGTATATCAAAGAGAATAGGTAATTAAGTAATTACTCATTAAATAATTAAATATATTAATAACATAAAAATAAATTGACCCAACAAGAAGATATCTTTGCCTTTTTTCTTTGCTAAAGATCTATTTACAATAAAAAGCATATTTATAATGTATTTAACAAATTATTTAACATTTGTAAAATTTCATGGTTTTATTTATTTTCAAGTTTTTATTAATAAATGTATGTATTCATTTATTTGACATGGTAAAAGATGCAATGTTTTTCCACAAAGCACAAAGAGGTGACTCAAGAAGGTATTTCCATATGTATTTCTAAAATAGAAATATAATATGCATACTATTTTCAGGATATAGCAAACCCCATACCAATTAAAATGAAGGATAAAGTGGTTTATAAATAACAAATGACATACCTGCAAGAAACTGAGGTAGCATATAACAAAGAATTACTAGCATGGAAATTATGAATCCAATGACTGTGATATACCACAACGTAGAGTCAGGTTCTGTGATCAACAAAGCAAAAGAAAAGTACATTGAAGAACATTGTCACAATGGAACATCATGCCTGCCACCTAGTGTTTTTTTGTAATATATAATTCAAAGGATATTTAGGGACTTTCCATTCGTGCAAATGATTTTGTGCTTGAGTTGCATCTGATTTACCTGTAACTATGAGGAAAAAGCTCTTGCGGATGGGAATGAGCAAGGACTTGTGGGTTACTCTGCAGGTGTACTTATATCCATTGTCCTCAAGACTAGGCTGCAGATAGAAGAAGGCTGAGAGCGAGTATGTGCCATCTTGATGAAGTCGATGACTGGAGTACAGAATATTCTTCAGAAACGAAGGCGTAGGGCTGCCTCCAGAAGGCTCACGGTACCAGTCAATGCTTACGTCCAATGGATAGTACCCCTCTGCGTCACATATTAGCTTCTGGTCCTTACCAAGAGTCATAGACAAGGTGGAGCCCACGTTTATAGACACACGGGGTTGTTCTGTGGAGTTTGGAAGAGAAAAAAAGAAACATTCAAGAAGCATTGCAAACCTGTATGGCTTTCATTCTTGAGTGGAAGTTAAAATATACATTAGCATGCAAAGAAAGTAAATGGGGTCTAAAACAGCGGTAAAAAACACTATACAAACATAAATGTGAACTGAATTACCACTTAGGGTAAGGGGAATATCATGGCTGCCATAGAGAGGAGGAACCATCACAGAGCAGATATATGTGCCCTCGCTGTGTTTTCTGGTGGGTGGAAGCTTAAAGGAGGCATTTCCAGCAGCAATGGCCTTTATAGCCACTCCACTGCCTTCACTCTTCCCTGAGCGGCTGGAATAGCCAAAGAGCTTGCTGCGCTCCCCGTGCTTCTGCAGTCTCCACTCCACTGTTACATTAGGCAGTTTATGATCCACAGCAAACTGACAGTGCAGGTTTGGCTCCTTCAAGAATCCCACCTCTACCGAGGGGGTCCGGGTCAAAACAACCATTGCAGCTAGAAAACACATACGCAATAAAATATGAAAAACGCTAATTGAATGTTTGCATTGTAGCATTTGTGGCTTCCAGTTTACTCCCTTGCTTGGTGATTACCTGATGTTGTCAGGAGATCCCTATCATTGACTCTTATCCAATCTAAAAAGTCAACTTCTCCTTGGGCAGGAGCCGTCGTTGTGTGTCTGAGGAAGGTGGTGATGACGAACAAGCCTTCTGCATGGCGAATTGTACAGGTGAACCAGTTGTCATGTTCTTGCGCTCCTGCAGTTGGCCAACGCATCACAATCCCTCCAGAGCTGTATCTTCGGATCTCACAGTTTAGTTTATCCTCACTTCCCTCCAAATAACGCCTCATATCCACTTTAGATGCTGCATTATTGTACACAAATTAACAAACAGCAGAACAATTAAAGAGTGAAGTATATAACTTTAAATCACTTTCACTTACCTGTAACAAGGAAGGTTATGGTAGGGTATAAAGGTTTGTCGCCGACATTACCAAACTGAAGCACAGCCTCTCTGTTGATATATTTGGTTTCTGTGAGGCCTTCTTCATCTTTATAAACGTTCTCATCGACAAAAGGACAAGGAAGCCACTGAACATCATAAAGAGACTGTGAGCCATTTACACCTGTTTGAAACGAACAAATCAGTAGATAAAGGGAATAATAACAGGATAAACCCAATTCTAAATGAAACGTGGAGCTAAACAAAACTGAAAATAGAAGTACAAGTATACACAGTCCACCTTATAAACAACCTTTCTACACAAACAACTCCTCTGATGGTGATTTCCTTCAACATATTATGCATTCATTTACCTAAAAGCGCCAAATTATATATAAAATACATCTTTGGCATAAAATTACATTACATACGAGGAGTTAAAGGAAGGAAAAATAATTTGGTGATTCTACAGCAACAATCTTTACAAGTCACATTTAAAAAAAATACCTAAGCGTAAAAGTGCTAGAATAAGACCGCCAAAAATCCAAAACATAATGTATATTCTCGTCCACGGGACAATCATCCCAGTTTCCTAAAACCGCCATGCAAGCATTTACTTTTTCTTTCGTTTCGTCAGACTGGTTGTGTTTCGGTTGTGCATGAATCTTGGTTTTGAACGAATCTTTAACTTAATGAATCTCTCGCGTTCACTCCCATGCAAAGAATCGTATTTTTAGCTGAATGTTTTAAGCGAACTGAATGAGCTTTGACAAATGAATGTGCCAGAATGACAGTAAAGTGTAACAACACTTTGTGTAGGTCGTGAAAGACTCGGTGTTTAATGAATCTTTTGAGTTATTCACACCCTGCACACGTAGGTCACTGGATGACTCACTGAACGAATATGAATCTTTTTTTTTTTGAAGCGATTCAAAAGATTCGAGTCACTGAGGTCCCCTCCACCTGATGGCGCTACAACAAAAAAGTACAGCAAGAGGAACATCTCCAGTCGTTTTTGACACGGAAGCACATACAGTACATGCTCTACGTTTGAAAACCCAAAAGGCAAACGTGTTGCTATTCAAAACAGGTATTTCTCTTAGGTTTCAACAAGTAAACGTCTGAAAACTGCATGCATCGTCACAGAAGTGATTTTTTTTCTCAGCGTAGGGATTTGGTGGATATGAATGACTAGAGTTGGAGACTTTTCTTTGCAAGGACAACAATTATGGATCAAGGTAATAAAATATTTTTGTCTTGATATTAAATAATATACTGGTACTTGAAACGTTATTTAATTGATGTATGACGTTATCTGCTCTTAACATTATTTAATTATGATAACTTCCATGGAAGCACTAAGTAATCATAAATTGTTATATTTGATAAATATGAATTTATATAATCAAAATGACAGAACGATTCTGAAAACATCTTCCACTGTTCTGAGTAGATCCCACATTAATATATGGAACAGAAAAATTATATTCTCAATTTATACACATTTTAGCTAACTTAGTTAAATAAATAAATAAAAGTAATAATAATATAACACATATGAACATGTTTTAAATTATGCACATTAGTTATTGGACAGTAACTATTATTATTTGTATCATTAAAAAATTACAATATCTAATAACTGGTATTTTGGTGAAACTTATGCAATACAATGTGAAGATATTTATCGTGCTTGGAAAAAAGCAATACCTGATTCAACTCCTCTGTTTCAGAGTCTTGGCTGAGCTGTGAGAAGACTGCTGTGCTTCAGGGAGGATTCTTACTGGCAAATCAGCTATGCCAACCTGAGACACTGCTGTCTCTTAAAAAAGAGGACTGGGATCGGATTGGATATCCGATTGTCAACGCAATCAAAGAGATATGTGAACATTCAGTCAAAGACACCAAAGACAGAGTCCACTGGAGGAAGAGGATTCTCTGTATTGTGTGGAGCAAAATCTTAGAAGTGAGGAATAAAGAGGACATTGATATCAGATGGAAGGAAGACCCATTGTTTGCTGTGCAAAACAGCCTTCCTGATATTAACCATACAGTGCTTTTTGAGCTGGTGAAGTCGATAAGCTTTTCTACTATTTATGTGGAGCTGCTGTTGTGCTTTCAACCAGCTGAAAGGTGTGAAGAGCTCAAGCTGCTTGTTGATCATGTGACAAGGAGCAGCACGGAAGCAGATGTGAAGCTGCTGTTGGAGGTGTGGTGGGAACTACTGAAGGGCAAGAGAGGATGTCTTGATGACTTAGACCAGCTCTTCACAGCTCAGTGTTCACGCTCCATGATGTCCACAACTGAGCCATCACCCCTGGCGTCAAAAAGATTCAAACCTGACCCAGAATCTACATGTGTGGTGCATGTGCTGTTTGAGGGGCTGAGGAAAATAAAAGAGCATTTGACATCCTCCGAGTTGTGCTATTTTGCCCTCTCTAATTGCCTGGATACATTGTATACCAACTACCTTTTAGGGAATGCTGCTGATCTCCCCATAGAAAAGAAACTCCAAAACATCTCTCGCACAGTGAGCCTTAAAAAGAGAAATGAAGTGCTGGATGGTTTTGACCTGATTGAAAACATACGTGAGGCTCAGAGAGAGCTTGCTGCCACTCTTACTCCAGCTGAGACCAAGCCATGTGGAATGACCTTCATCCAGGCCATGCAGGTCACACTTGAGATTATATGCTCCTGGGAGGTTATGGGACTTCTGAAGATGCCCAGCAATGACCCAAGTGTCATGGTGATCCGCCTGAAAGATAGCCTGGATAGAGTTCTCACTTCTCTGGTGCAACCATCCCACGCAAAAGACCTGGTTGGAAATGGACAGACTTTGAATAATTTGAGAGTAACTTTGAAAGGCTTAACAGCATCTTTATCATTCAATGTTCCTGAAAGTTCTGCAGCAGAAGTAGCAAATATGTCCATCACCATTTTAGACCAGCATCTTGAGGGGTTCGAGGGTCTTCCTGGACTATTTGCATCCAAACTTAGTCAGAATTTCAGTGAGACGGAGTGGATTCAGTGTTTGGAGAGAAATGGGAGTTTGTTTCAAACCAAAGAGCTTCTGATGACATTGATCTCCACGCTTACAGCTAAATGTCAAAGTGACGCTGATGTTCAGCACTGCAAAAACCTCAAGAATATTATTGTAAACCTGTTTTCCCACTTGTCATTAACTGACAAAAATGCTACGCTTTCAGAAATGCTCTCCATCTCCAGAAAAGGTCTTCATGGATTTCTTCCCAGTTCTGTAACTATAGGTTTCTCAGAGGAGCTCAATCTGGCCTTCAACAGCATCATTCAAAGTGGTGCGAACAGCAGCCTTGACACAGCAGTCTCTGCTGTGGCCCAAGTGGCTTTCCAGAATCCTGAAGCCACTTTGCAGCGATGCTGCCACATGGCTGTTGTCAACCTTGGAGCTCACACTCTGATTGCCAAGATTCTCCAGCAGCTCTCAGGTCTCACGTCTTCCCCGGGAGTTCAGAAAGACAATCTGCTGTGTAGGTGCCTGCAGGACACGGTGTGGAGCAAGCTATCTTCACTTCAAGAAGAGAACCAGTTTCTGCAATTCTTGGCTGACCTGATGAATTGGAACATAACTGGAAACACAGGAGAAAAGCTGAGTTTCCTTCTGCCAGAAGAAGTCTTGCATGCATTTGTCCAGCCGTACCTTCTCCCAGCATCTTCCAGCTCAAGCAACTTAGAGTTTTGTCTCAGACTTCTTCAGTGCACCCTGAACCAGGAGACCAGGAGTGACTCGGTGCATTGGATCATGAACTGCTCGCCATTCCCGCTTTTATATTGTCTGGCTCAGCTCTTGAACGAGTGCAGTAGGTGCTGGGAACAGCCGGTAGAGAGCGAGATGCGCATCTCCATGGAGTCCAAAGAGCTGTTGTTATCTGTACTGCACACATTGGGGATAACAGTTGGCAAGGAAGTGAGCCATGCACCTGATTCTTGGTCCAGAGCTCTCTTTTGGCTCTACAGCAAAGTGGAGGAACTTGATTGGACCGTGCGTTTTTACCTGAAGGATGTGTGGGGAAACCATTTCAAGTATGAAGTTCCAAACTCTCTCTTGTCAGTTTGTGATCTTCCTGAGCAGGAGTGGTCCGGACTGGACTTACCTCAGTATGGACAAGGTACTGGACTTGTAGCATGGTTGGAATGCTGTGCTCTGTCTGACCGTGTTCATGACGCAATGCTGGAATCTCTCTCCCTGAACTTGTTGAAACCAGATGAAGTCAACATGTTCAGCAAGGGCCTGTTAGTTGCAACTTGTCAGATTTTCCCATGGTGCACATCTGGGGAATGGGAAAGACTTTTGAAAGTGCTACAAGAACTTTTAAAGTCAGACAAACTCTATGTTCCATACTCTTTAGAATATGTTGATTTCCTTCCGTTACTCGATTTGCGTTTGTTTGCTGGTGAGTTGCGCCTATCAGTCTTTCTTCTGCGGATCTTCCAACTGCTCTGCAGTTCGAGCTGTTCTGATTGGCTTCCACCCCAAGGCTGGGTGCACACAGGACGGCTTTATGCCAACGCGATGAGGCGCATTATCAGATCAGTCACTGAGAAGATTACCACTACGCCATCCCCCAATACAGAGAAAATTCCCACCACGCCATCCCCCAAAACCTCTGGAGCTTGCAGTCAGGAAGTTCTGTTTGTGTTGACTCAGCTCTTCTGTCATGTGCTCCATGTGCAGGTGATGATACCTGGCCAGCCAGAGGCACTGTTCCTGTGTGCCCTGGAGATTTTGACCAACTATGAGGCTGTGCTCTCAGCATATCCCGACAGCTGCACTGCACTGCAAGGACTCAACACACGCCACTTCTTCACGACAATCACAGACAACTTGAATAGTGCAGACATGAAAGCTGCTCTACACCAGAAGATAGCTCAGTTATGAGATCACACCAGCAACTCAACCAAATTAATGACTGCTACACAACGAGTTTGAATTTGTTCATTTGGTTTGTCACAAAAGAAAGTTAAATAAATAATTGTGCATAGTATTTGTGTTTATTGGGTCTTTATATATTTGCTAACACTTTATTTTCTAATTTAGTTGAGTACATTTTGTTTTAAAGTAGCTTGACAAGAAATGTTTGTTTTGATACTATTGGGAAGTATTATCATCCAGAGCTATCAAAGCATTAAACACTGGTTACTTCACGTCATGTATTTAGTTAAGCAGGCACAACAAACCTGCACAAAGAAATTGTATGTAGAGATTTACTGTAATCTAGATTAATAAATTATTTGGAAGTATAGCTTTTTGTTGGTTCATGATGCAAAGCTTTAATATACTAAAACTTATATAAGATCTCATGAGAGAAAACCAGCCCTACAAAAACATAACAAGCCCAAAATGATGAACAAACAGGCAAAATGATAAATAGGCAGCGAGTGTATGCTTTTGTGTTTTTTATTTTGGCTGCTTGCAATGCATACAACTTTCAAAAAGACACGCTAGGTTTCTCAAGACATATTCTATTATTGCTAATATAATTGTTGACATATTTCACATTCCTGTCTATCAAATGGGTGATTTATGCAAAGTATTACAAAGACAAATATACTTGAGCAAATCTAATGATGTTTTTTTTTCTTTTATTGCATAGCTGTTCTTCACAAAACTTTGGTGTTATCTGAGATAATGGTTGTCCGAAGGTAATAAGCATGACTTAACACAAAGGTGTGCAAACTTCCACATCACCAAATGCAAAGACTTTTATTATATTTTATATAAACTTATATTATATAAACGTATAATAATATAACAATTTGTACAACAACACAAGCTAAGCCCAATTTATATTTTAATGTCTTATGTTTTTTCATTAATCAGTAAAAAAATCTAACTTAACATTATTACACCTGCAATGTATACAGTGAGAACATGTATTCAGGGATTCAGGACAGACCGCATAATGTCTCACTCACTTCCCACAGTTTTTTGGCCACAGCATCATCCTTAGCCCTGGCATTCACTTTCTGCACAGCACAGTCTGCGAAATACCTGCCACTCAGTGATTCGATGCCCTCCTGCACAGCACAGTGTATAGTCGTCTGGGCACCGGCCTCTACATCCTTAAAGAACAGAGCTGCGATGGGTTTCAACAACCTCCGGAACATCTTATTCAAATTACGGGTGAGATCAGAGTTTATAACACCTGTTGAAACAAATACATGGATGGTTGCCATTGCAGAAAATACACTCTGTAAGTATGCCTGCATATGAAACTCGAACACCAGTATGATGTTAAAGAGATACAGACCTGGGTGGAGGCTGTAACAGCTTACGTTGGTTCCTTGTAGCCTCTTTGCGAGCTCATGTGTGAAGAGCACATTACACAATTTGCTGTGTGAATATGTCCGGAACACACTCCCAGCAGACTCACCTATTCCAAACTCCTTGTGGGTGCGAAGTGTGTCAAAGTCAAGGTTACCATAATGATGTAAATATGAAGATACGGTGACGATGCGGCTTGGTGCACACTCTTTCAGTCTGTCCAATAACAGGTTAGTCAGAAGGAAGTGACCAAGGTGATTGACACCAAACATAAGACCAAGACCATCTTCAGTAGTGCCCTGCATATAGACTCCTGAAATACAGATGCATTATAGATGGACTTGATATATATTTCTGTCTGCGATACTGACTGACACCAAAACAGCACCAGGATAGATGCAGTGGTTTGGAGCTCACACTAAATATTAGAGTTATTTTTTTTCCTCTCTTCTAATTTTACATACATTTAATTCACAAACATCTTAAAGAAATCTAGTAAACATCTATTTGACATTTGATAGGAAACATCCTATCCTTTATTAAAAAATTATTATTATAAAAACATTTTTTCATGGTTTCCACAAAAATATTAGTAAAAGATAGCGCAGCTGTTCTCAAAACTGCCTATAAGGCATGTTTATTAAGAAACGAATAATGTCTGGATCATGTGACACTGAAGATTGGATTACAATACAAATACACTGAAGTAGAAACACACAGGCTGTAATGTTTTATGGTGAACTAAAATATTTTAAACCCCATACTTTTGAATGTTAGTGCATAATGATTCAAATAAAGATTACCTAGACCTGCATTATAATTTATGATATGCTTGTAAATAAAACGATAACTTAACCTGCATTGTTGATGAGAATATCCAGTCTTCTCTCGGTCTTGAGAAAAGTTTGTGCAAAGGAGCGCACTGACTTCAAACTGGCCAAATCTAGCTCCATGAACACCACATTTTTACTCTTACTTTCCTAAGTGAAACCAAAACATATGATATATCATTATAAAAATATCTTATTAGCAACTCATAGGTAAATAGATTTTAAGGCAAGGTCCTCACTCTCTGCACAATAGCTACGGCAACCTCGCCGCGTACTTGGTTACGGCAGGCCAGAATGACTCTCGCGCCTCTCCGCGCTAAATCCACCGCTGTGGCTCTTCCGATCCCCGTGTTACTTCCTGTTCATATGAAGCGCTTTAAACGACTGACAAACGTATTGACTTGAAACACATGGTTAAAAAATTGTCGCGTTACCTGTAACGATGACCGTCTTGCCATGCAGTTTTACCTTACTTTTGCACCGCGCTCCGCTTACATACATACGAAATATCATCAGCACCGCAATCACAACACCCGTGATCAGCAATATCTCCTCTGCCATTTCCAATGCCAAATACACATAAGAGCACAAAAACAATACACGATTCCGCAGTGTCTATTCTGACCGTGTTGTACAGGCTACTCGCCAAACCCAACCTGTTGCACTGACCAGATAAACAGGATGAGTAGGATGAATAGTCAACAGTTGACATTTGAAATCAGTAATTTTAGATAATAGAGGAAATGACGTAAAATTAACCCGATTAGGCATGTTTTTTTGTTTTTTTTTAAATAACTGAGGCAAAAGTTAACATTGGCTATTTCTGTGAGCCCTTGTGTTTAGGACATGACCCCTAAAATACATTTGGAGAAAGGTGCAATATGAAATAAATGTAATATTATGTTATGTACGTTTTAACACATAGAAGATGCAAAATGCTGTATATTTATTTGCATTTATGATAACATTTTATAACAAAAATGTCTTGGGGAAATGACGTGAAACAAACATTTTAACATCACATTACGCAAATGTCTATGCTGTAAGTGATAAGACTACTTTGAAATAACGTAAAAATAAAGTTCGAATTAGAATAGAACTCAAAGCAAATATTTTCTTCACGCTGATAAACAGCTTCATTGGTAACAGAGGTTAAAGATTAAGTTACCTATCTCTGTAAAATGATTCAGTATGGCGGTACCACATGAATCCAGTGTCTTAATAGCAGGTTTAACAATATTGCAGTGACTAGTATTTTAGCAGAAGCCACGGTTAAATAGAGGGGTTTCTTAAATCACCTGACTGATAGTTCCCTATAGTATATTGTAAAGAACAGCATGGGTGTAAATCCCGAGGGGGACAGGGGGGACATGTCCCCCCCTATCCGAGGGTTGTCCCCCCCCTAAAATCATAATGAAAAAAAATCGCACTGTCTATTGTGAAAAATAGTTGAGTTCCCCCTCCCCTTCCTCACAGTGGTTTGGCCCACTGCCTACTATCCCAGTTAATCTCACCTACCTATGCTACACCTGCAAGTCAGGCATGTGTGACTGCGTCTCTGTACATTAACTAGTTGTTGAACTCCAGTAAGTAGGGAATTTTATTCACCAGGAGTCTCCAGTATATTGATAGTGGCTCTCTGATGCCCGCAAATTGTATAAAATGTAGACCAAGCAGGCAAGCGCGTGCACACGTGACATTAATGTCTGCATCGTGCATCTTAAAATGCGCGCCTAGACGGAGTGAAGAAGAGAGTGAGGCCTTGCGTGCATGTGAACTGTGTGTGTGTGCGCGCGCCTGTTCAAAGCGTGTGCCAGACAGAGAGCTTCCTGATTGGTTTATTAAGCAACATTAGCCAATCAGCTTTGAGTGTGGGCGGGCAAACTGCAAACAACATAACAAACATTGCAATAGTTTTGAAGAAATCTGCCTTTTCATTCAACCAGAGAAAAACGTATAACTTAAAATAACCATGATGCTGTCTCCATGCTACAATAATGATAGCAGCAAAGTTTTCCACAGTTATTAAGTGCAATACGACTGAAATATTAGTGTCCCCTCCCAAAAATTGCTCGCAAGAAATTTTTCTGTTTATTGTCCCACCCTTCTGTCAAATGAAATTTACGTCCATGGCCGCAACATAACTGAACTTCTGAGGGGGGAAAAAATGCACCACATATACAAGTACAGTGATTGTAGAAAGTTCACTTGCCCGTCATCAACCCTCACCACCTAATAAACATTCACTTGTTTACTTAGTTATCTCTTAACTTTCACCTGCATTCTTATATGGTATAGTGCAATTCCTAAATTTTAAAATCGACTCACTCTCAAGTTATTCCACACCATGTAATAGTTTGCTGCTTCAACTGAACACAAAAGATATTTTGAGGGATGTTAACTAAACATGGAAGGTAGACATTTGTCTTTCATAGTATTACTTTTACCATACCATGGAAGTCAATGACTTCAGATAACCGTTTGTTTAATCCTCATTCAACAGCTGGAATTAACTCATACATTTTCAAAACGAGTCAGAAGATGTAGTCTGTTTCTGTGATGTCACCTCTTAATTACGGTAATTATAACAGTGTGAACTGAACGCAGCAAAAAGCAATTGTGAAGCGTCATAAGAAAACTTAGCCACATGACGCCACACGTGTCAAGTAAACCTGTGCATCTGCTCTCAGCAAAAAATATAAATTGTATTACATAAACAAGGGTTAATCCATGTTAATTTATGTAATAAATCACATATCAAAAGGATTGAAGCTAATTAAAATGTATTTTTTTCCCCCACTCACTTCATTCCTTAACGGCTTATAGTGTGGAATACAAGTTATTTATAAAAAAAAAAGGGTCAGTTTTGAGCCATACAGATTTAAAACTTCTTTTTAGTTGATTTATAAACAAAAAGCATGAAATGGTCTGTTACTTAAAAATCTTTATATATTTACAATGTAATGACATACATGTCAGACGTTTCCTTGCTGACAAAATGACACTTCAGTCACATGTACATGACCAAAAGGGACAATTTTAGTTGAACAACTAGCTTTATACACAAATGAACTTCACAACTAAGGCTGTAGAGGCTCTAACACTACAGAGAAATGGACAGTTCCAGAAGAAACCAGAACGCTCAACGATTCTGCTAATAAATCCTACAAAGGTATTTGCACATGTATGCATTCCTGCATAAAGTTACCTAGTGTGCAAAAACTGCAGAAAAGGAACAATACATTTTTATAACAAAATAAAATATTTTGGAGTAAATATATTGTTCAAAAGAGTACATAAAAACCCCTTGCACTGACACAAAGTATACAGGGTGTGGGTGTCGACAAGTGAGGTTTAGGGGAAAAATCAAACGGCTGCTTCTCAGTCAAAAGGTTTTGCATAAAAAAAAAAATGATAGAAATGCAATGTGCAAACACTTTGTCCGTAAAACCCAGCTCCCAAAATACCTCCATACAAATGAATCGAGTTAACCGCTTTATCAAAGTTCCTCAATTCCAAACTGCATTTGCTGTCCACTCTATTTTCAAAGCAGAGGAGGGGTTATGATACAGGCTTGGATTGTAGCACTGGCATTTGGTGGAGTTTGGGAGTCTGTGCGTCAACTGTTTCAGTCTCTTCTTGGCTAACGCTGGTGGACGTCTGCTCTTTTTTGGGTTGGTTTCTAGCAAACTCGGTGATGCTGAACAGGAACTGCATGCAGCCCACTTTGATGCAGCTGCTGTGGTGGAGCAATGCAGTGCCTTCCCAACCGGCTCCGCTGCCCCCGATCAGGCTGGAGCTGCTGGCTTTACAGTTGCAGGGTGATTTGGGTCCTCCTTGAGCCTGGCTGCTCATCACACCACCTGCGGGCATCAGCACCGTCTCCGCACACACCTCACCCAGCAGTTTCCTTGACCGGTTACCTCCTATGGAGATAAAATGCATTACAACAACCATATCACGAATGACAAAAAGAAAACGAGATATGGGCAGTACTCACTGATGCTGTTTTGTACTTTGGACGCGAGCCCACTGGGTGAAGTGATGTTTGGTTTGTCGGAGAAGTCACATGAGTAAAGCACGTTATCCACAGTCGTCCCATGCTCGCTGTAGTTCAGAAGCTCATAATGCTTTGTGTTCTAAGAGAGATTAAATTACATTTAGATTTAGTTAAACCTGGATTTAGGTTAAAATAAGAGACTTTAATGAAACATAGTTATGGATAACACTCACTTCATCATAAAAGATGCAGGCGTGTTTCCCAGAAACATAATTGCAGTGACCGTAGTTTGTAAGGCACACATCCATTTCAGCACCTGAAACGAAGCGAAAATCTCTTATCAATCTCGCTCAAAACCACGCGAACGCAATGTTGCTTGTAGTAATGCATACCTGTTCCTATGTACAGAGTCCTATAGCACATGTTGATAGCTGCCCCTTTTCCTGTTAAAGGACACAGTACTGCTCGAGCTTGTACTTCCCTTTTTTGTGCTGCAAAAAGAGCAAAGACTTCCTATATAATCACTGGAGGGGCAACAGAATGGACTCAATGTGATGTGAAGGGTGAGATTTGTTACCGTCTGCGAGAGGGGAAGGTTTAGGGAGAGAGGCAGTGACGGCTGGAGGAATCGCGCATTTGTTTGAGGGTTGAAGTGATTTGGGAGACAACAGCTGTTGGATCCTCTGCCAAGCCAGGAGTCTGATGAACTCCTCATCCAGCTCATTCATGTCCACTTCTACAACACAGAAAGAATGTTATTCCTCAGAAACAGTGAAAGATTATCATACATACTGGACAGTAAAAAGCTTTATTGGCTGAAGTGGATACCTTACCTGCATCGCCTTGAACCACATTCTTGATGTAGCTGTATAAGCTGCCTATAGAGGACGGGAGCACCGAGCCTTTCCCAGCAGGCATTACATCTGCACTTACTTTGTTCTCTGGAAAAACACCATAAATATTTAATTTTGTGGACTGAAAACTGACATTTAGTTTCAGTCTGGATAACATGTATTAGGGATTGATTTATGGTCAGATTTAATAAATTAATATATTTATTATAATATATTTTTTTTAACCTTCAAGTCAAATAATTCTGAAAAAAAAAAATAAAAAAAACCCCACTGATAATAAGTAATGTTTCTTAAGCACCAAATCAGCATATTAAAATTATTTCATGTGACATTTAAGAATGGAGTAATGGATGATGAAAATTTTGCTTTTCCATCATTAATAATTAACTATTTTAAAATATATTAAAATAGAAAACGGGTATTACATTTTATTTAACTAACCTTGCTTAAATTTGAATATATATATTAAATATAGAATAAAAGAGCTATTAGCTACTAGTGCTGTCAAATAATTACACCGTGTATAATTCTTATGTCTATATAAATACACAGACATGCATGTATATATTTAGGAGAATATTTTACATTTGTATTTAATTGTATGAATATATACACATGTAAACATTTTCAACATATCCTATATTAGTGTGTGGCTATATATACATAATAACAGTACACGCAGATATAACACAAAAAAAAGACTTTGGATGCGATTAATTGTAATAAATAGTTTGACAGCAATGGTTATTACCCATTAGTCTGTGGGGAAACAATGAAGATTGTGATTCTCATTCTTAGAGCACACAGCTGAAGGAAATTGGTGTGTGATGTACAGATAGTATGATGCATAGTGATGCAGGCTCAAATACCTTTAGTTTGAGATGACAAGCTGCTGTTGAGCCCTGAAGAGGAGCTGTGATGAAGGGCGGGCGAGTCTGAAGCAAGGCTGGTAGATGAAGGAGTATCTCTCTGCAAACAGGAGCTGAGGGGACTGCTGCTTTCAGTCTTTACGTCTACATGGTTGAGCAGGGCTGGTTCTGAGAGTGCTGGAGTTTGTAGTCTAGAGGGGCTGCTGGGCCTGTCACATACCACTGGCCCATTGACTCCCGTGCCCTTCTCTGCCGGACTGTCAGCGTCACCCTGACAAGATCTTTCTCTGCAGCTTTCCGACTGTTCAGGTGCAGCACAGGGCAGCGCAGGGGCCCCCTGGGGGCCAACTTGTGTAACTCTAGGCTGGAGGCTGTCAGAATTCTGAAAGGCGAGGTCCTGCATCTCTGTAGATTCCTGTGTCTTCACGTCTGACATATCAGTCTGCTCCGAGTCCCGGTGGGAGGATGACATCTGCTTAGCAGATAAATGTTTCATAATACTGCACTGAAGTGCAATGACATGACGAAGCCACTGTGGGGAAAAAAAATAAATAATTAAAAATACAATTTTGCACTCATTCATACTACAGCAGTTTAGTTTGTTATACAATCACTTTCTACAGTGCATTTACCTCCTCTTGCTCCCCTGCGCTGGTTATATTTTGAGAAGAACGTTGTTGCATGAAACCGTTCGTCACCAGCTGTCCATTGCGAAGACCCACTTGATCCACCAGCAAAGGGGGATTTTGGTAGTGACTTTTAATGGCATTGGGAACCTACAAACATATAAAAGCAACAAAATCTCAAAGCTGCTGTGCTTGCAAAGTGATTTTCCCGAATAATAATTTTATAGAGAGAAAAAAAACAATCTTTAGTCAAATACATTTTGATCTGAGCATAAACAAAATAATATACAAATAATATTGTTGCTCAATGAGTTTTCACCTTCAACGTCCTTTTCTTAATGTGGCGAACACCTCTGCGGTTGGGATGGTGTTGGCGGTGAACCCAGCGCAGAAAGTCCACTTTGACTGCATGTTGGGACAATCGGTCTTGGAACTGATCAAAGAGCTGGCAACGTGTGCTGAGGGTCACGCTGTTTTGGTTTAGCTAGAACAGAAATAAACACCTTTTTAATTTTACAGTCCACAACATCATGAGATTGTAACAAAATCACAATCAATCAAATTAGTGTGCTAAAATATTACTGAAGTGACAAATATTAGACAAACTCCAAGTCTGTTACACGGCTACTTACACTTAAGTACAATCTTGATACACTTTAACTAGCTTATGTCCGTTTAATATTCTGTAAGATTAATGTAATTAGAAAGGTATTACATGTATTTAGGCTAAGTAGTAATGGGTTAAATCAAACTAAGGTGCAGCTGGTTAAGGTGTACAGAATAGATACAAATGAAGTACACTTAAGTTCAGTCTTTTAAGTAGCTTATGTCGGTGTTCTTAAATTTATAATTACATTGTATAAATGTATGGTTGTGGTTGCACCACACATGTGACAATCTTTGGGTAACATAAGTAGCTGTGTAACAGACTATATAACCACAAACAGTAAGTACAAACTGTTCCATAACTTATTTACAGGGCAAGTACATTATGTTTTATCCAAGTACAATGGCAAATATGAAGTACTTACTAGGTAATTACTAGGGATGCAACGGTACAGTGAGCCCACGGTTCGGTTTGTATCACGGTTTTCTGGCTAAGGTAACGGTTCGGTTTCGATACATCAGTATTACTGTACAGTACTGTATGTGAGCTCTAACATAGCGGGAGGTCATTT
>JAUMHQ010000075.1:6461579-6495420 GCA_032361165.1 Enteromius paludinosus | reverse complement strand
CACGCAATTCAAGGTAGTCACGGGGTGTGTCGCGATGCTCCCTTATCACACCGCGACACAGGATCGTGGATCTGAGTATTGCGATTTCGATTTCATATCGTGTATCGTTACAGCCCTAATACCTGTGCTACTTATGGCTGGCTTTGTGCTCCAGGGTCACATGTGGTAAACGATCACGTTCACAATGAAAATTGTTCTAAGTTCCAAAATTTAAGTTCCAAAGTCCAATTAGATGTTGCAAACCTTATCTTTTCAATTTAGATTGTTTTATTAAATGTAAAGTTTCAAAATAAGTTCTAAAGATATTTTTATTTAGAAGTTACAAATTTGTACATTATTTATTTAGAAAATCTAAAATTTTAAAAATGAGTCTTTTCAATTTAGAAATTGCAAAACAAAATCTCTAAATATTTTATTTAAAAGTTTTTTATTATTATTTAGAAGTTACAATATTGAAGTTCTAATGGTCTTTTTTTATTTAGAAGCTGAAAGCTTGTTATATATTTTTTTTTTAATTTAGCAGTTCCAAAATTGACATTCCAAAGTCTTTTCAATTAAGAAGCTGCAAACCCGAAGTTTAATATTTTAATATTTCAGTAGCTTAAGAAAATTAAGCTATTTTTTTTATTTAGAAGTTGAAAACTTCAAATTCCAAAAGGTTTTTTTTAGTTTAGCTAGTTGCAACCCTGTTCCAAACAAAATTCTTCCAAAATTGAACTTCCAAAAATCTAATTAAATTTAGAAACAATGCTACGTTTTCTTTCTGTATTAAAACTATGATGCGGCACCTTTAAACAATGCGTGACACCTATTTTGACTAGCAGACATTGAAATGATTTGTTATGCTGCTATGGCAACCGTATCTGCAAAGAAAGATGAGCAAACAAAGTTGTAGGTGTCAAGGTGACGATATATTAGCATTGTAAAAGAGACGAAGAGCAAATAGTCCGAGTTTCTGTGCCAACACTTCACCGTTAGTAGGTTACAGACTGCCGAGACATCCATCAACATAAACACATGTTCTGCAAAGTGCAATCCGTCACACAAACAGAAAGTGATATCAAAAGCAACCTGACTTCCCATCAAGCCTTTGACGTACTCCTATCACAAAGGAAGATATTTTGTAAAAAGTTTGTTTTGGGTCACCATGGTAGAAAAAAACTCATACAGATTTGGAACTACTCGAGGGTGAGTAAATGAGGGAAAAAAAATCTTGAACTATTCCTTTTAATTTAGTTAAAAACCAAATTACACAGTCAAATTTACTGCACGAAAGTCTGTTTTGTCTTAGAATAATTATAGTTTAAAATAAGAAAAAATTATAATTATAATTTAAAATAAGAAATTGTGATATTTCCATGAAGACAACATTTTGAAAACAATTCGATATTTTGCGGAATATTGCAGTGTTTAGCCGTGCCCTACATTTTCCTTCTTCCACTTCACAATTTCTATTTCATGCTGGCTTTATTTCATATTGTTTGTGAGAAAGAGTCACATTGTGAGATATGAAGTTCCATACAAAACCATTAAAGCCATTGTAACTACAACTGATGTCCAACTCAGTAAGCATGTAAAGCCACATCCTTATAGTAGCTGTAATCCGTATGTTAGCAGCTTACACTTTTGAAGCACAGAAAATATATGTAAACTATGTAAAATATATGAAACCAATGCCTTATTATAAGCTATATTTAACACTGAAAACTACTATTCTGAAAAGTCATCAGAAACTCTCTTCTAGGTTTTAGGATTACAAATTCAACAGCTCTTAATAAAACACGTTACATTTAAAACTTTTACTGGTGAAATGTGGGTCTTCTGTAATCCCCGCTGCAGCTGACGCTACAGGCAGCACTGAAAGATGTCTGCCTCAAAGGCACCAGTCGGTCCAGTGCAGGCAGCATTGCATCACACAGTGTACTCATAAACAAGGCTGTCTTGTATTTCCTGTTGCTTTGCACGCCATCTTCTTGGCTGCCCCAGACGGGCTTGGCTGCAGTGACATATAGTTGAGGTGGAGCGCCGCTGGTGAAGCTGAGACACTGGGCACATGGCCAGCAGGGTGAAGGTGGTTCAGACACCACCCTGGCTTCAGGCACCCCCACCAAACCGCAAAACCCCAGCCCCCTGAAAAAACATCAAGTGTGCTGAATACATCAAGCCCCAAAACCATCATACAAAACCAAGGCCAGATCCCAAAGTCCAAGACATGCAAAAATCTTCTCAGAGCAAACCTGAGGGATGGCCTCAGCTATGGGACAATTCTCATAACAGAAGAATAATGAGCACCGTGATTTTAATGGTAAAACAATGAAAATGCTGCAGTTAAAACTACTCTTTTTTACTTGTTTGTTTTCTTTGTTACATTTCTTATTAGTTCTTTTTTTTATCAGTAATGTTTATTAGGGTTTTATGTTACATGTAATGTTTTTAAATGAATTTTTTTTGCACATTTCAGTTGAATGAGTCTCACCATGATGGTGTTCAGTGTTTGTGTGAATGACACTGAGCTCCTTCTATATATGATACTATTTAAAAGTTGCTTGTGATGGGCTTTGGTTCATCATGTGACTTTCTCATCACCGCCTGCATTTGGTGCTTCTCTGTGTATTTCAAAGCTACAAAACATATTTTAGTACTTTAATAAATTGTTATTTTAACATTATATCAGTTAATGAAATGACAGTATTTAACTGTAAATTTAACTTAAACCGTAAATCCTAAAATGTTGTACCGTTTTGTTTTGTTTTTTGGTCAAATTCTGCAATTTTATGGGATTTTTACACAATTATATTAAAATAATAAAGCACATAGTCCTGCAATTTTCCGAGTTACCATATTACTCTATAAAAATCAAACGAGAATGATGGGAGTATTTCGCTTCTGTTATCTGCCCGAGGTGTGCTGATTGGTCATTTTCACAGGCTAACTACAGGTGTACCCTGTTTTACAAGTATATTTTGTTTCTGGAAACACGCTTGTAAAGCAAATTCTTGTAAAACGAGTCCTCAATCCGTAGTGTGTATGAGGATTGAAAAGTAGTAAACAAGGCCTCATACAGAAATGTTCCACTATTAATAAACAGCACAGCAAATCACCCTTTCATGATAAACCTGTATGACTTTCTTTCTTCTTTGGGACACAAAAGGAGAAATTGTAAGGTATTGTATGGGTTGTTCTTTTCTTTGCATCTGCGGTGAATGGAGCCTGAAGTTTCAAACTTCAAAAACCGACGTAAAAGCATCATAGTTGTTTCATGAAGTGGTCTATGTAACATAATTTATTATAATATACAGCCTTGTGAAGCCATATTACATCAATGTAACAATTATTTGTATTTTGTTACTATGCTCAACAGAAGAAAAAGACTATCAGTGAAAAGCAACTTAAATTTCAAGCTGTTCTGATTTAGAATGTTGGTACAATAAGGTTCATTATTTAACATTAGTTAACTACATTAACTAAGACTGAACAATTTTTCTATAGCATTTATTAGTCTTAGTTACTGTTATTCTCAGCATTTACCAATGCATTATTAAAATCACAAGTTGTGCTTGTTAACATAATTTAATACGCTGTAAACTAACAATAAACGACTGCATTTTTATTAATTAACATTAAGAAAGATGATTAGGAGAATGTTTTGTCATGTCCTTTTCAAAACTTCCAAAACAGATTATGTAAAATTGCAGCACAGAATAATGTCATAAATGAACTGTAATATCAAAACAATGTTGTTTTGCCGATAAACATATTCATTTTCAAAACTACAATGTATTTCTGAGATGTCCCTTAATGCCCCCACAGTGTCTCCTAGCTCCTGTCCCTACCCCTCCATCCTTCTGTCCCTCCCTCTGCAGAGTCTGGGATGAACAGTCTGTAATTGTGGAGAGGCCACAGCACAAAGCCAAGGATATAAATACCCATTTCTCCTGTTCCTGTCCAAATAAAGGACTTTATGAAAAAAGAAACGGACTCTTTTTTCGTGGCATCCGCCTGCCAGTGTAAGGGTTTATTTTGGCTGCTTATGTGTGCTGTGTACCTACAGCATCCTCAGCCTTGCTTTAAAAAAAGATGCACTCGGTTACTAAGAAACTTCAGCTCAAAAACAAACGCACAACATAAGTTAATTTGTCTGTGGGTCAAACCCATTAAAACATGTCTACATCACATTTTACCCTCCAAAATGAAAAAAAAAAAAAATGTAATTGCAATTTTCATAAAGAATTATAAGCCTGTTTTTAAGATTTGTGGATTTCCATTAAATGTCATTTTTATCTTTCCAAATCAAACCATTTTCATTACATTAATGTTAAAAACGCATTATTTAAACTGACAAATTAATAATAATAATAAATGTTCTAATGCCTTTCATTTTGATATATTATAAATAATATAGTAACAGAATAACAGAAAAAAACTATGTGTAATATAGTAATTTGGAGGAAAATGTAATTATCTTGAAAATAACGTCACAAATATTAAAAACAGGCAAAAAATACCCACATAATATTTACATTTATAATGTATCATGGTAATATAACTTCTAATGCATTCAATGCTGATATATCATATTGTACAATATATTATAAAATATATATATATATATAAGTATACAGACCTTTAAAAATAAAAAAAAATAAAAATAATAATAATAATAATGTGTACTACAGCAATTGTGAAGAACAGAGTGAAATGTACTTCTATTCTTCATTATAATGAAAAGGACTTGATTGGGAAATAATTTTCTAAAAGCATGTTAAAGATATTCTAAATCAATTATCCAAGTAGGCTATATTTTTCATTTAAAAACAGATGAATTCTATTTTTTAGTTTTCAATAATTCCTTACATTGGGATGTGCATCACAATTCAGAAGACAAGACCTGTCTTAACTGTTTCTATGCGAAATGTTAAGTAAAACAGCTCCCTAAGGTATCAATACTGAAGTTTTAGGTCATGTGAGAAGTCACATGGAAGCAGCATATTCATTTTAAATTCATCCCTAGTGCAAATGCATCCAAAAACACACGCGATAGCGACCTTTTTTCCCACCGACAGCTCCAGGAATCTTTTAATTCATTTTCATGACTTGATGAAAACAAAATACGCATTGTCCGATTAACTGTTTACTAATTTACAATAGATTATCTATTGGCTATAATGAATGTAGGCATTTGTGGAAAGCAGCCAGTGTGCTAATGTGATTTAGCGCAATGCGGTTCTTCCAGTGTTGTTTTCAAGAATGCATCCGAGTTGCTCCTCGACAGGCGGTAAGGAATCCATTTCACAGCCTTGTGACTGTTCCACTACAATCTTTTTCCATATCAGAGAGACCACACAATGTGCAGAGAGGGGAAAAGGTACGTGACTACATCAGTGGAGTCCTAATGCAGTCTCCAAACCAGGGGTTCTTGCCTTGTTAAACTAAAACACACACAAAAAATATATATAATTAACCATTATTTTAGTTCACTTTTTTTTACTGGTAGCCACTGACTCCAATAGTATTCTCAATCATACTAAAGAAGTCAATGGCGACTGTTAACTGTCTGGCTGCCAACATATCTTCATTTGTGTTCAACAAAAGAAAAGCCTATTAACCAATTTTGTGTTCGCACACAGTGATGATGTTTTTTGTGGGCGGAGCCTAGCTGGTTGCAGAAAATTCTGACATTATTCTTGCAATTCTGATAAGAAAAATTTACTCGTCGTACTCTCTTCGGAGTTTACATCTAACACTTCTGGGGTTTTTTTTCCATAGAATGGACGAACTCAACATTGTTGAGTTAAATCAAATTACAAGTCCGAAATCCGAGACATAAAGTTGCATTTGCAAGAAAAAAAGAGACAAAAAAGGTAAATGTAGAATAGTATTTCATGCTGCGATTATTAAACTTCATATGTTAATATTAGGTAGACCTATTGTTTAAATCAAATCTATGCTTAAAAAGTCGAGTAATAATAGCAGTTCATTAGTCTGTACATTTAAAAGTCTTCGTTTAAGCTTTTTGGCGATAAAGGTTTTATAAAAATGAATTGCCTTCCAATTTTGAATTCCAAAGGGACAACAATACATCTCTCGCTCAGTGTTTTTGTCTATTTCACTCCACTTGTTACCAGTGTTTTTCTGCCTCCTCAATGCGTGCGCGGCTACGAGTGACTTAACCATGACGTCTTCACGAAATTGGTCTGTAATTGATGACTAAATGATGACCGGATTCTGATTTCTGGTTGAACTAAAAAGGAAAATAATGTGTAATGTTCACATTTCATTTATTTTACTTATTGCAGCAGGTTTAATAGTTTTTTCTTCCTCTTAAAATTGACTTTGATCATATAAATTGTAATGCTTAATTATATTGAGGATACTGTTAATTATTGGAGCCTTAAAGCTTTTGGGGTACCAAAGACAAAAAAAAAATTCTGCTCTAGTGTAAATATTTTCTTTTTTTCTCTGTATTGTGTACTAGGCTCTGAATAAAAACAATATTTATATGTACATAATACCTCATAGCTCTTATAGTCATCAGATCTCCTGATGATGAACCACTAAATATATTATGAAAGGACCGCAGTGTTGCTGCTATTGCCACAACAAATGATATGGATCACTGACTCATGCTGGTGTAACCCGCATAAATATATGCTAGAACTAAGGACAGTCTATTCAGAGCTGTGCACAGTTTACTGCCGCTTGTTTTATTTATTCATTTCTCCCTCATCAACAACAACAAAGTGCGAAATACGTTGTTGGAAAGTTTGCGCGATAATATCTGCCCAGTTTCTCCTACTCTCCCACCATGAGCTGTAATGTTTTGCTTTTGCTACATCATGTTGCCACAACCCTAATAAAGATTCAAGATGACAAGCCCATCCAGGAGATCTCCAGCGGAGAGAGCATTGGTGCAGGATTTTTCATCTTAACCTTGCAGTTTAAGGTAAACCACAATCTCCTGAAACGCTCAGATAACCTGAAAGTACCCCAGCAGAATTGAGGCTGTATTCTTTTCCCACAGGCTTACGCATTTAAAGAATAAGCTGAACAACGTGTCTGTGTGCTGGCATTATTGGATGGAGAAGGTGTTGATAAGAATGCTCTGAGCTGTGCACGCAGAGATGACTGTTGACGGGCCGCCCTGTTTGATCTTGTTTTTGGCGTGTAGAATGAAACCAAGCTTTATGGCCCACACACCTGCCACACATTTTCAGCCCACACACACTTGAACTTCCCCGTGTTTTAGAATCATTTGTGAAAATGATGGAAAATTTGAATTATTTAATGCGTTTCATAACATCTGATCTGGTCTCCATACCGTTTACTTTTTATTTATCATAGCTGATTAAGTACTTATGGGCTGATTATGCCTCATGGGATAGTAAAGTGTCCATTGGATGCACACTTCAGTGGAAAGCAGTGGGAAATCCAGCAATTCTGCCCACTGCTGAATATTGGGAATTCAGACAAACCATTCTTCACACGTTGATTTTCTACTTACTATATTAGGCAAGTATGCCTATCTGGATGCAGAATTAGTCTTATTTCTACCCTTTTTGCATTTCCAGGGTTGCCATATTTAGGGAAAATCCTATTGTGGTAAATGAAAACTACAACAAATATAATTTTTTCATGTGAAAAGGGCCATAAGTGTAAGTTATTGCAAATATATATATTTTTTTTTTTAACTTTCTTTTCAAGACCTTTTATTTTTCAGCCCCTCCCACTCTACAACATCTTTCTTTTTATAATCCAAATGCATTTTATCATAACGAATATCCTTAGAAACGTCACATCGTTGAATTAAGATGTTGACTTGAATAGAGTCCATTTGTACGTTCTGTTCTATCATTGTCCCAGAAAACTCTTCATAAAATTCGGGGCAAGTCTAGATCTAAATGCTAAGAAAACATGTGACACACGTTCTTCAAAAACAGGCATGCAAAAATACAAAAAACAACATACACACACATAAAAACATTCACACCTGCATGCCAAAACACACACATAAATGTTCATCATCACACACACACACACACACGCAGCAGAATTCCCTGTCTGGTATGGCTGGGAAGGGCTGGGATGAGAGAAGAGGAAGGAGGAGGGTTATGTGTGGAATGCTCCAAACCCAGGCTGGTGTTGCGACTCGTCCCAGACTCTGTGCCGTCACCGCTGGGGTCTGTGGCCAGACCTCCCTGTGCCAGACCCACTGGCTCCAGAGACCGCCCAGGCCAGTTTTGCTGCAGCACAGGGCCCATAATTACACAGCTCTACCCCCTACTCTCTCTCTCTCTCTCTCTCTCCATGATCCCTTCAGCAGTGGCCTATTCATCTCTCGTTTTAAAACCTAGTGAGCTGCCTACATAGGCAGCATGTATACAAGCAGCTGGTGAGCCCTTAAGTCAAATTCTGAGGCAACTTTGCATGTAATCTTCACTAAAAAGCTAATTCTATTACACTGTTAAAAGACCATTTATTTAAAGTACGTATGCATACATTTACATTCATTTTTTATAGGTGACATATGATGAAAATCAGACTTTTTTTGTTTTTAAGCACTATAAATCACATTTCTGTGCATCAAACAATCAAGAAAATGTAAAAAGGAACCACACAGTTTTTTTTATTCAGCCTTTCTCTGCAAGTTTGTAAAAAAAAAGAGTGCATCATATTTTGCTGCCCCGTAATGTAGAACAGGGAGGGGTCTTATTATAATATTACTGCCCCTTAATCTGCAAGTTTGCACCCATGGTGCTGCCATTGTGTTTCCACAAGTGACAACAGTGTACCGGGTCACTGATCACTGACGATCACAAAACACTATTTAGGGACCCAGCCTCAGAGGAGACAAGAGAGCAGTGGATTAATTGAATTATTTATTTTTATGTTACACTGCTGCCACACAGATCTAATATAAATATGTGATTTATTTCCCAGCTGTTTACCTTCACATACAAAACCCACCACAATAAGACACGAAAAAGAATAAGTTTAGTACTCACATGCTGCGTGACTGCTTGCACTCTTCAAATATGTGCGCTCAGAAAACACTATATCAGAAGTTTTAACTCATATGGTTTATGATTTCAGAATAATAAACATGATAATCAAAACCAAATGCATTGTTACGTCCTTGGACGTAGGTTACTTATTAAACTTAGTATCTGTTATTTTTGCGTATGCAAATGTTGCGTGCCTTGGAGTGTGCGCAGTCTTCTCTCTCTCTCACTCTCTTTGTCTCCTGGTAGAGCCTGATTGTTTTTTGGCAGAATATCTGAGGTACGAGGTGTAAAGGCACAGCCCTATTCTGGAAAAAAGGCATTTTCAAAATGATTTCATAAATGATGATTTAATAATCGAATTTCAGGAGGACCCCGCCAAACTTTGCTCCGCCGCCTTAAATATCGCTCACTTCCTCTCCTCAGCGTTTTTTTGTCTTCCACCGCCTTCCCCTTTCCACCACCTGAGCCGGGGGCCAACTTAGGGGAAAGGTCTAGTGTTTTCCGAGTTCTCCACTTCCTGCGGGGGGCACGTGGGGTCCAGGCCAGGCTCCGAGCATCTGTTAACGCTAGCCTCCTAGGGGTAAACCTCCTAGGGCTCGGGGGCCACCGGGCTCCCTGCCAGTCCACCAAACAAGCTTCTTATCGCAGAGGAAGTGGGAACTAGTGAAATAACCTATGGTATATTTTGACACATTCTGGAACTTATATTACATATTGTACAAATGGGCACAATAGGTCTTATTTAAATAATGTATAACTTAATATATAACTTAATTTTTTAAAGTTAAACAAGATTCAACTTAAGTAAAAAACAAAGCTGAAACTTGTACTTGTAATTTGATTAAGAAAATTAGTTTTTAAGTTGAGGTAGATTAATGTTTTTGATTAATGTTCTGAGATATTTTACTCCTAAGAATTTTATTATGACTGTCCCAAAGTCATTTTTACCCAAAAGATTGGGGAAAGGTTGTTTGATTTCTATTGTTTTTTAACATTCATACAAGCTCTTTATTACACAGATATTACAAACTAGTGAGTGTATTCAGTAGGTTGCTTCAGAGGCACAAGGTATTGCAAACATAACAAAGCAATAATGAAACGATGCATTGACCAGAAATTTACTCCCAATACTTAAGTACTTTTGAAAGCAAGTACTTCTATACTTTCACTTAAGTAATGGATTTGTGTACTCTGTCCGGCTCTGATTGCTGTCTATGCAGGGTAAGAAAGCAGACTTAATTCATTTGTGTTCCAAAGATGTTGGGTTTAGAACAAACACATTTTATTTTTTAGGACACCTACCCCAACTCCTTAAATGTCTCTGACAACCTCTATTGTAGTCCAATTATTTATTAGCTGCTTGTTATCAATCAGCTTTTAAAAAAATTAAATAAAATTCAAACATTTAACCAAATCCCATTCAAAAACCCCACTGATGATGGAACTAGAACCGCTAAACTAGTTTCCAGGTTTAGGCCTATATACTGTATATACGCCATCCTTGCACCACTCTATTGAATTCAGTTGTTAGTGAAGCGTCACATGAAAAGCACTATTCATGTGCCACTGTTGGAGTTGTTGCTTGTAGAATGTTTTAAATCGGTCAGAGGCAGATCGCTAGATTTGGAAAAGGCACAAAGACATGCAGTACTCATTTTCAATGTCATTCACAGCTGTTTTATAGATGGGCTACTGGGAATCGCACAGCTTAAAATGTGTTGGGGTGGAGAAAAGACTCATTAAAATAACTGCTTATAAGTTTTTGTTTGCCAAAACGCAGCTCTGCAGTTTAGAAACAGAGTTCAACAGCACAAATGATCTCATACCTCTCCTAAAGCAATAGTTCTCAACTGGTGGGTCATGGCCAAAAAATGTGTCGCAGGTTTGCTCTGAGAAGCAACATGCTCACATTAACAAACTATAACAGCAAATCTATGTTTAAAAGGAAGGATAAAACTATATAAAAAAATTTTTTTCAACGTCACTGCCTCTTCAACCAAACAAACGATATTTACAGTATTTTACCGCAAATCTGTTGCAAGCAGGATTCAAGCAACTGTAGCCTGCATGAACACCAAGGCTCAAAGCACTTGTGTGCTAACAAAAATGGGCAATGCTGCCTTCTCTTTTAGATTAAGGGTGAAACTTATGTTTCTTACAGTTTCTGAAAAGCTTAATTCCAGCTGTCATAGAGATCAAAGCAAAACCTGAGAAAATCTCCAAAAAGAATCCGCTTCTGCATAACATTAGTGAAAAAGAGACCGAACGTAAACCCTGTAAAGGCTATGATTAAAGCTGAAAGAAACAGAGAGACAGTATAATGATGCTAAGCGATCAAGGAATGTTCCAGTTTCAATATAACTTAAGCTCTAGCAACAACATTTGGAGTATTATGACGTTATGAAAATAATTTCTTCCGGTCCCTCAGTTTCTTTACAAAAGTAAAAGTGGCAACTTCAGTAAGGCACTTACAATTGATGTAAACTGACTCATGCATGGTTTAAAAGCAGAAATACGTAGCGAGTTTGCTACTGTAACAGTGATTTAGCCTCAGAGAAGTGAGCTGAAATTATTTTCTTGTGGTAAAACATATTATGCCAAAATTCTAAATGCACTCATGCCTCTCTTGGGAGTAGTTAGCAAGCTGCATGACTGTGCAGCTTTGCACAAAATGACTGTACAATGATGATAAAATGACCCTATGAGCTAACACCATGCTAACTGCTCATTTGTTGCCTCCAAGCTTTCCATGGAGATGGCTGCGCTGGTAAATAGTGTTGACAGTTTTACAATACGAGATGAAGTTTAGATAGCATGTGCACAAGCGTGCAGAAAGGGTTACAGCAGGAGACACCGAGCCCCCCACCGCGGTCTCCACAGCCTAAAGAAGACCAACGTTGTTTATCTGGGGTCAGAGGGTTGGGCTAGAGGCTTCATAAATCTAATGAAGCCTTCTCGAGGAATACCTCATCCTCCACGAGTGAAATGAGAAAATTATACACTTTTCTGACCGCCTGTCCTTTTCTCCCCCCTTCTCTCTTTCTTCGTTTTACCACTGCTGCTATAATTTCCTCTAAAGCAAAGCTACCTAAAATAACTTTAACCTAAAAATCTCCATCCGGAGACTTACAGGACTTCCTGGAGGTCCTCCTGGGTGGCTTGCCTGCTTCATTCAGGACTTTAAAGCTGCGAGGTGACTCCTGATTGACTGTACAGATGCTTAGAAACCAAAAGCCTCCGCTTTCCATGATTCCCATGATTCCAGGATCATTGCCAACTTGGAAGCTGCAAAAACAAATAAATATTAAAAAATATCTACACATCCCTTCAACTTATTTTGAAAGGAAACAATACACTCCATTTTTTTTTTATCTTCCACGGAATTCTAAGCAGCATTTGAAACATTTAAATGAAACATTAATGAAACTTCTGTGGATGTTTAAAAATTCAGAATTATAAAAAAAGAATAATCTTTGGCTCTAAGCATTAACATTTTCTTCCGCTGACGAAGAACTAAAAATGTCTTTTTGGCAGTGTTTTCAATATTTCCTTCTCAGGAACACAATTTAAGCTATTTTAGATGAAAACCGACTGACTTGTGACCGTCCCATTGACTGAGAAGTAATGAGCACTGTGAAGATCCAGATAAATGTAAAAAGACCTCATCAAAATAGTCCATTTGCCATCAGTGGTTCTGTCTGAATGAAGCGAGGAGAATAGTTTTGTTGAATAAAAAATGGTAGTATTTCCTTTGCGTACAAAAAGTATCCTCGTCACTTCATAACATTCACATTGAACCACTGATCACATTGATGATATCTTTCATGCTTTTCTGGAGTTACAAGCCTCCTGGTTTTCATCTTAAAACCTCTTGATCTGATAAGATATGGATTTATTTGGATCCACTAAAGAACATGTACATTTTTCTTACATAAAAAGAAGCTCTCAACTGAATTAACTGAATTGAGTATAAGAGGGCACGCGCACAGTGCACATGCAGGTTTTCGCTGAAGAACCGGTAACCGGCGTCAGCGCGACCTCAGAGTTGTGGCAGGAGAAAGTGTAACGTCTCTGTTCCCTCCTTCAGGGAACGTGGGTTACGTTCATAACCTAGACGTTACCCTTTCAGTCGAATCACTTAAACGTTACATATGGGAACACCCATGGAAAAGGCCACGACTCTAAGGCCGCGTTATGCGGAGATCCCCTGCTAACTGGCGAGACTTTTTTAGCTTATCCAGTTCGTTAACAGAGGAATCTGCACGTAACCTTCTCAAGCCTCTGCGGCCCGATAGGGGGGAGTGACAGAGTTGCTTTCAGTGGTGCTGAAGCAAGCGGTTGAGGGCGGAGCACATGAGAAGTATAAACTCTTGCATGCGGGACAAGAAATTCAGAGGAATTTTAAGGTCTTTTTTGCCACACCTACTGGGACGAAGGAGACCCAGAGGAAGCGCAGCTGGAGCTACTCCGCTCTAGTCCGACTGCGGGGCAGGGAGGACTCAGGTTACGCACATTTAAGGGAACACTGAGATATTTAAGTGTGGCTCCCGTGGGAGCGGCGCAGCAAGCCGGCAACAGCTGGTCCTCTCACTCACCTGCTGTCCTAATCGAGGACGCGAGAAGACACGGCCTTTACGCGGAGGTCGTAAAACCTGGCGAAGGTGTTGGGTGTCGCCCAGCCCACAGCTCTACAGATATCTGCTAAAGAGGCACCATGAGCCAGCGCATAGGACGAGGCCTCAGTCCTAAGGGGCAAGGCTCTCCCTGGTATAAATAAGCCAGGGAGATTGCTTCTACCACCCAGTGAGCCAACCTCTGTTTGGTGACAGCATTCCCTGAGATCTCATCCCTGAGACCTCATCCTGAGGCCGAGGTCTCAGGTTGACGTAAGAATCAGCAGGGCCGAACTGTAAGCACTCTTCGCCGACAGAGAAGGCTTGTAGATCTCCTACCCTCTTAATAGAGGCCAGCGCAATGAGAAGCGAATGATTTTATATCGGCCGACTGAAGTGGCTCAAAAGGAGATAACCGCAGGCCATTCAAGATGACGGCTAGGTCCCAAGAGGGTAAGAGGTGGAATCGAACGATGAGCTGATGCTTCCCGGGGGACACGCCCTCCACTGTGTCACTGGGGGAAAGGCGTACTTAAGCCCCGGAGGCCAGCTGCATGCCAGTGCATCCCTGCCGAGCACCCAAGGGTACTCACGAAGGGAATAAAACAGCGAGCAATGGGTCGACTCGGGAGAGGCAAATAGATCGATCTTGGCTTCTCCGAAGTGACTCCAGATCAGCTGGACTACCGGGGGTTGGAGCCGCCATTCTCCAGTGTGGGTGGACTGCTGTGAGAGCTGATCCGCTGCATGGTTGAGTAGCCCTGGAACATGAATAGCGCGCAGTGATTTCAGCCACTTGTGACTCCACAGGAGCAGATGGTGGGCGAGCTGAGACATACGGCGGGAGCATAGACCACCTTGTTTGTTGATGTACGCAACAGCCGCAGACGCAACACGTGCTTGTGGCACAGCATAGGAAGAAAATGACGCAGCGCGAGAAACACTGCCATCAGCTCGAGGCAATTGATATATATGCCAAAGTAGTCAGACGCCTGTCCAGGGACCTGAGACTGCTTGCCCGTTGCATACATGAGCGCTTCTGAACTCCCGCGAACTCCTGGGCCAAGTCCCAGACAGTGTCCCCGCATAGGCCGGCCTGGGAGATGGGGGTATCGAGAAAGCAAGCCTTCTCGGTGTCCGGCACATGCGCCAGGTTGACCTTCCACGAACGCCACCTGAGCGTGTCTCTGCCCAGACACAACAGGCAGCGCTCGTGACCGTCCATAGAGGCGAGGAAACTTCCACACCCAGAAGCTCATAGCCGGATCGACATCCCATTACAGAATGCTTCACCAACCATAAGGAAATTGTTCTCTCCTCCTGGTTGCCCAGGGAAGACCTATCGCAGCAACTCTTTGCTCACTGGATATGCAGATGACTGGCATAGCCGGCCTTGAAAAAGGCCACCAGCCTGCAGTGTCTGCTGACAGCCGCCCAGAAACGCTGTCAGACGAGAGAGCAGGTTTTGTGGGAACTCCTTCAAATGATCCTTCCTTCACCTTTCTCACACACAAAAAAGTCCAGGGGATCTCCAGATCCATGGCAGCAATGGCTCTTCAGCGAAAAGCTGCATGTGCACTGTGCTCGTGCCCTCTTATACTCACGCAGTGATGAGGTGCACCTGAGCACAATCAGTGCACGCCAATGTTTCACGCCAATGGCCTTTAGTAAAGGGCTCAAAGGCTATTGGCGAGTTCCCATATGTAACGTCGAAGTGATTCGACTGAAAGGGTAACCATACATTTCAGATAGTTGTAGGCCTATCATTTCTCTCAATATACCTCCGCTGTTCATTTGTTGTCATGTTCATGCTGTAACTAGCTAAAAGTAATGAGAAAGAGATACAGACATCTGACATGCCTCATTAAAGCAACTGTATGTAGGTTTGTCTACTTTGGCGCCCCCTGCAGTTAAACGAGTGAAATTCACTGTCTCAAATACAGTAGAAAGTGCATTATTACTGCCATAAAGCAATCTTTTTTTTAAATTTGATGGCTGCTCACCAAACTTACAAACGTCCATAACAGATGTTTAGAAAGAAACAAAAAAGTCACTCGCCTTAGTAGACAATGAACCATCAGAATGATTTTGGAACTGAAATTTATTAGAATTTAAACAAAAAATAAACAAACAAACCTACACTGTATTTCCATTGCATCAAAGAGAACCAGAACGAAATTTATTGTTTACAATTCTTAATAACAGAATGACAGAATTTGATTCAGACCTGAGACTTTGTTTCATATTAAATAACAGTGCAAGGTTTTAGAATATGTAAACTGAAAGAAGCATAAATATCAATCTCGGGATTCAGGAACTGATTTAAAAATGAATAATTGCGATTGATAACCCACGCTCTGTAGTTGCTGTTCAAAATGTCACTTTAGTCCACGCTTACGTCAAAAAGCATACTCAGCCTTTTCAGCCTCTGTAACTACAGCTTCACAGTCAGACTGCCACTGATTATAAAAAGGTAGTTCTTAGAAGTAACCTCAAAACCGCAGAATACGATTGATGTCTGTGAGATGCCCATGAGCTCATCTGAACCAAACGCTGTGCCTCTCTGAATCTTGAGCTCGTGCACTAACACAAGCCTCATATTTCTCTTCATGATCTCCCCTTCTGCGTATCCATCAACAGTAGCGACCAGCTACTGCTTATACAGTCGTGGAAAAGAAAATACAAACCTACAAATTTAGGTTAAGGTATGCAGACTAGAACGTGGCGTCAAAGAAGACTGTGATTTATGATTTACGGTTACTTGCTGAGACTTACTTTGTGGTTTTGTTGTTACAGTATGTGCAAGTTACTGAGTGAAACGACAGAGGACTGAGTCTCAGTATATTCAGGATGGAGAGCATTGCAACTTCAGCAGAATGTAGCACTGGACGATGGTAAAAATGGGATATGAATTAAATATTGTACATCAACTCATTTTTAATAACTTTGAAATAATAACAGTGCGCTCACAAATAATTTAAATCATGCAACTGGATTCTTACATAAGAGAGATCAGCATTTTGCATTATGCTTAACAATCATGCTGACTGGCAAGACTTCAAAGTAGGGCTGGACGATATTCTGTTTTGACATCGACATCGCGATGTGCGCGTGAGCAATAGTCACATCGCCGGAACATACGATGTGAAGGGTAGAAGCCCATGGTGTATTAACGAACATAAATACATTTGTACACGTCGCAATATATATCGCAGGAAAAAAATATATCGAAATGTAGTTTTTTCCCAATATCGTGCAGCCCTACTTCAAAGTAACATTTGATTTCAGGGGTGGAGTGGCAATCGGGACAGTCGGGACTTTTCCCGGTGATGTAGATCTAATGTAGAATAGAGCAAAGCATCTTGGAAATGAGGGATGCGTTTATCCAATGAACCGATTGCAGGTCAAGTCTATTAAAAATACATGAGCATTATGGGTATTTCTTTAGAGTTTACTTATTTTTGTGTCATTTAAGCAAGACAGTTGGGTTTGTGTATTAGTGATGTTATGTGTGTTCATGTTCAAGTTAGTTTGGGTGGGTTTGGTTCATTTGCAGCCCTGTTATAAAAAAAGTGTAACTGTTACCGTCATGGAGAGAGATGTGTAGGGGATGGACTTATTAAAAGGGGATGGGCCAGTGTGCTCAGCATTTTCCCAGTGATTTGTAGTGCCCCACTCCGCCCGTTTCATATTATACACTTCAGTGAACTATAAGCTACATTTCAGAATAGTTACTTTGCTAGTTTTTGCTCTGACCATAAAAACTCATAAGCTTGGATTACATCTCATTCTCTACTTAGTTTTAGTTTTATATATAGTTTTAAAGCAGTATATTGTTGTGTTTTTATGACAAAAATGTCACCTTATTGATGTGCGCATGTCCAGAAGACAAATCTGATGGATGAATCTGTGTCTTTAAATGAGTCAGTTGACCATGGATCAGTTACTTGTTCATAAAGACAGTTGTCACCACCTGTAATGACAGAAAAGGTCAAATTTATTAGGGAAATAAATTTTTTTGACGATAACTTGTATAGATTGTTTAATCGTTTAGCAGCTATAATATATATATATATATATATATAGTGACTAGCGTCCCGAGGAATCATCAACATCGCCCTGGAAACAGACGAGGAACACCTGCCCCGCCTCGTTACTGGCCGATCGGTCGGTCGCCTTGATTTTGCCAAGACAGATGTGATCCTGGATCAATATTACTGTTCAAAAATATAAACCTACCCCTACCCAAAATGTATGCCTAAAATCAGTGGGAAATGATAGCTGATTAACAAGGGTGTAGAACCACCTAACTACGATTATAAGCCTAAAACAGATATTTCCAGAAAGGTTATTTCTCAATTCTGATTGGTTGATTAGAATGTTGTTCCAGGATCAACAAGGATGTTGATCCAGGAACATCTTGTACTTGATGAAATCACGCTCACCCGATCAGTCACACCTGAACCTCATCAGGCCCTGGCTACATAAGCCACATATGCAGCGACAGAGGGGAGCACGTTTCCTCTCCGTCTAGTCCAAAACAGAAGCCCTTGACCGATCAAACTTTATTTACCTGCACCAAGAGGATTATCATTAGCAATATACATATATATACATATACATACATACATACATATAAATAAAGCAATACATTTAAATTGTTAAAACATAACCAACAACTTTAAATGTCTAGGATTATATGTTTCCATCAGTTTTTATTTGATTGCCATTGCAAAGCTCATGGGATTGTAGTTTTCCCTCATTAAAGCCATTAAGTGCAAATAAAAACATGCTTCAAGTACAATTTTGTAACGTAATTCCCCTCATAGCTTGTTGGCTTATGGCTTATAACGCTTTAACAAAGACTTTATAATCCCTATGAGAAAAATAAATAAATAAATGTACAGGCTTTTTATAAACCACCTGGGGTAAATTTAGTTTTAAAGGTTTATCAGATACAGAATCTTATCCATTCACCAAATTGTCGTAAAACCCGACACACACACACACACACACTCTCGTGGGTGGCACTGGATAGGCAGAGCACTCTGGAAATAGCTCAGGAGCAACCCCTCTGTTTCTCCAACCCAGATTTCCTTTTCTGAGGTCAGCACAAGGGCTGGAAGTGCTGTGCTGCAAACCTCCAGTCGCCATGTCCGACCGCAGCGGCTTCTCTCACAGCACTTCAAGGGCCCGGCGGCAGTGACCAGATGGCCCACCTCGCTGGAGCATCCCGAAGACTCTACACTCATTCACCAAGACTGTTAGACACACTCGATATAGCTGGGAACACCGAGCTATACATGACACGTGTGAAGCATGAGAGGAAACATGTGTGAAACACATAGGAATGATGCCTGATTGAGACATGTAAGGGATAAATCGTAATTTGGTCACCATAAAAAAGAAAAATTCTATCGTCTTTTTAAGCATCATTGTGTCATTTCAGACAATTATGACATTAATTATGTTCTGTGAAACACAGGAGCAAATGTAGAAGTATTTATAGAACATGAATAAGTATTTCTGAAGCCATTGTGTGACTGAATATACACTGGAAAAATTGCTCTGAAAATGTTTTTAATGAGTCTTTTTGTGTTTTATAGAAGAAAAGGGTGAGTAAATGATAACATAATTGTCTCCCTGAAAACAATGAGTTAAGCTAAACAAACAAAAAAAGAAAAGAGGACATATTATCCAGAAAAAAACGCAGTCTGTCTGAATGGTAAATTTGAAAAATGTTAGTATAAACTGGATGTTTCCATTTTTACAGCCATTTTTACTCAGGCCAATGTTTTTCGAGCTTTCAGAGGGCTCTACATTTCCTTTTCCTGTGGTTTTCGCAGACAAGAACAGCCAAACCAAATGTAGATGCTCAGCTTGGCGCACTGAGGACTTGAGTGTGTTGGACAGACAAAGGCACAGAAGACAAATCAGGAACATTTATTTGTATTTATTTCTTTTCAGTGGTTTTGCATATTGTGGCCCAGACGTACAGACCCCAGGGAGGATATTCCCACAAGACAGCTGATTTTCTTTCTTTTTTTTTCTTTTTTTTTTATTGACAGCTGACTGACGTTGTGGTGAAGGTAGAGAACACTAATGTCATTCCCATGTGTCTAAAGAGCAACAAACACTGTGACTTAGTTGGAAACTGCACTGTAGCTATATGGCTACATCTACAAATATGCCAACTCATCTTTTTTAAGCTGCCACTAAACAAAAACACTACTCATGCCTTTTCTTGCATTGACAAACAGATTTCTAAACAATCAGACGTGGTTTTCACTGGGGATACGATAAATTAGACTAAAGATATCTACTTATAAACCAGGATAAATAATGTGACACTAATTTTTTGTATTCATTAATCAACAAAATCACACAAACATTATAAATGGAAATCAAATTTATTAACCCATTTGGAGTCACACTCAACAGTCTGACTCTACAGGCTGATCCAACTTTGATGTAATGTCCTTAAAACAAGTCAAAATGAGGCTCAGTAGTGTGTGTGGCCTCCACGTGCCTGTATGACCTCCCTATAACGCCTGGCCATGCTCCTGATGAGGGATCTCCTCCCAGACCTGGACTAAAGCATCTGCCCACTCCTGGACAGTCTGTGGTGCTTGTGGCAATGGTGGACGAAGCGAGACATGATGTCCCAGATGCACCTAATTGGATTCAGGTCTGGGGAATGGGCGGCCCAGTCCATAGCGTCAAAGCCTTTGTCTTGCAGGAACTGCTGACACACTCCAGCCACATGAGGTCTAGCATTGTCTTGCATTAGGAGGAACCCAAGGCCATCCAACCGGCATATGGTCTCACAAGGGGTCTGAGGATCTTATCTCTGTACCTAATGGCAGTCAGGCTACCTTTGGCGAGACCATGGAAGGCTGTGCGGCTAGCCAAAGAAATGCCACCCCAGCAGTTTATTTGAAACAGAAATCTTAAATAAATGTCTTTACTTTCACTTTTTAAAATCAATTCAACACATTCCTTCTGAATAAATGTATCAATTTCCTTAAAAACCAATGAAATAAAAAAATACCACTGACCTCAAAATCTTAACTGTACTGTAGTTTATATTTAATAGAAATATTAGAAGGAATTTTCCACTTTGACTCTCTCCCACCCATACATCACTTATGGATCATATCAAGTATAAAAGCAAGTTTCAGTATTTATACCTGAGGGAAAGATATTGCTCGAAGGAATATATATGCACTGCAGAAATCTTTGTAATGTCTTGAAGACAGCCTTAAACAAAAGTGCCAAAAACCCCAGTCTAAAAAAAAGATATGTCAATGAAAAGCTTTACCTTGACATCATCTGCTTCACTGCTGCACAAACAATCAGCCTACACTACAAAATACAGACACATTGATGTATATTACAGCAAACAGATCTCTCTATTTCTCCGTGAATGTGATCTCTAACTGTGGCTGACGTCCACCAAATCCAGACAGTCTGGCCAGTCACTGGTGGAGTGAGTGTGATTCAGTCAGGCAGGGAGGTGGCATACACACTCTATCTTGTCACTAATTAATCACAAGTGGGCAGTAATGGAAGTCATTACTGAGGAGAGGGGAATAATTAATCATCTCCGTTCTGCTGCAGCACGAGGCAGAATGGTTACATTCAAGCAAAATGAAGACAGGATGTTAAAAAATTATGGCTGACACGCGTGTGCGCACACATACACCTACTGCTACATATTGATTGAATGTATATTATTCAACTGTCAACAGCCCTCTAGTACCGTATGCAGAAAAATCAGTGTATGCATTTCCACCAGGACAGACACGTTCAAACCAGAAGAGCCCCTGACCCGCTCTGAGGACCGGAGAGAGTGAAACTGTGTCAGCCCTTATTGGATTTGTTGTGATAAAGTTAAACAAGCCCTTGCGTAGCCGCACACCGTATCTGCCGAGAAAATCAATCATGCTTTCCATTTGCTGGCAGTAATTTCATTTTGTTTAATCACAAAAACAGGCTCAGCTTGACTTGGCCGACAACACAGCCGCCATCAGAATGTATTAAACTCTCATATAGGGCTCGCAGACACGTCGCCCTCCACTCGGCACAACCAAAGGGAAGTGACAAATGCTGGCTTTTAAAAAAAAGAAATGTCAATCAAGGCATTCTCTTCATATCAGACACGGTTAAAATACGGTTCTGCTGGTGAAAGCCGTGAAGATGCATTCGATTCTGTTCGCTTGAGAGATAAATGTGAGCATTTTGTGGAGGATTTTTGCGTCTGGCGTTTCTTTGGAAAACTAATACATTATGATCCATCATCTGTCACGCAAACCGAGCTTATCTGTACCTATGTGTAATTTACATGGATGACAGGCTGCAACGGAAAACAACTGTTTTCATGCGTCAGAGTGAACAAATTCTGAAGAGGCACACAGAAGCCTGTCTTCCTTTCTCTGCTACATGTCTGTTTAACGGAGAATCAACTAACTGAATGATTGCCCTGCTGGAAAAAACACAATTTCCAATCAAATCCCCTTCGCCGATGGCTGGGCACGATGGGCATGTGCTCAACATACCAACAACAGCTTTACGCCCAGGGCACAGTAACCCTGCGTGTCCTTGAAGCATACAGTTATTTAAAGTAAAGCTACATTTTAAAAAAATTGCACAGGTGTGCAGCACAGTTTCTGATTCACACGGCATTTTTAACAAAATGCAAATAAAAAAAAAACAGTAATAATATTTAATCCAAAAATACAGTAAAAAATGTGAAATATATATATAAAAATTTGGTAATAATAAATTTTTTGGATCATTTCGAAACACGTCACATGCTCACCAAGGCTGCCTACAGTAGAAACTGGAACATTCTGAAATATAATTAATGTAAAAAAACTGGCTTTTAATGTTTAATTTGTTAATGAAAACTATAACAAAAAATGTTTGTTGACAAGCTGTTATCCTATTGCTAAAATACATCAATGACTATATGATCAATAAATGATAACTATATCAAACTGCAGTATCAGTGATGATAATAGCATTTTAAAAAATAAAAACTATACAACAATTTTTGTAAAAAAAAAAAAAAAAAGAAGTCAAAATATTATCCCAGACTGCTGTACATGCCTCTACTAAGCTTTCATGTGTGAGGTAAGGTTGCCAGATATTAAGAGCTCAAAACCCCAAATCATAGCTTCTCTTTAAACGGATGTATTTTCTGCTCGGTGTTTTGCATAACGTTTGCAACCTGACAACCATGAGCACAAACTCGATACTCATTACAGAAAGCGCTGACAATGATTTGAGAACACAAACAAATAAGCTGCAGTTTGCCCATCTCCATGTGAGATGTTCGGCTTAAATGAAGTTGTTATTTAACCCGTTTGTGTTCTGTCACGAGATCTCGGCTGTTTTGTTTGCGATTGCACTTACTCAACCACTGTTTATTTTAATAGAGAAACATTACTGCAATTTTGAATGACTGAAATTGCTATTAGGACTTTTTTGGTTTGTTTTTATCAGTTTCCATAGTGTAAACAAATAGAGTGTATATCTAAGATGTTAATTTATACATTTAGTACATAATGTGAGTTCACATTCTGTTGGTGTGTGCTTATTGATGAAAGTGCACTACTAATTTTGAGCAAAAAAACCCCCAAAACATATATATAAATATACATATAATTAAATAGCATGACAAAAGCGACAATTTAACAGACATTTATTTGACTAAAACCTGAATATGCAAAAACACTGACAATTTTAACTAAATATGATAGTAATTAAAAAGTACATTTAACACAGGACTAAGAAAATACAAAATGAACACTACTACCTTTATATTATATAAATATTAGAATTTTCCATAGGCATATATATATTAGTCTGTGGCAGTCATTCTACATGGAGCCACAAGAGACTCCGGCTTGGCCTTTAGTCCATAGTCATTTGTTTAAAATGGACTCTGCACAGAGGCAGCAAATTAACACAGGACTTTCCTGAGATGAAGGTGGATAAGCCCCAGTTACTTCTGGATGAAAAGCTGTACAATGTTGGCACTGGGAAAAGCCAGTCAAACAGAAGAGACTAAACCTTCATTTGGGTTGTCAACATTTCCAGAGAGACCAGAGAGGATGATGCCTTCTCAAATAAAGAAGAGAAATTAGTTCCTCTGTTTTTGCAGAGTTCTTCTTTAATTAGAAAGTTAAATATTGGTCTGGGCTCTGGCTCGGTGCCTGGGGGGATGAGACAGCCTTGATTTATTACCAGCCTGCTAAAGGCTGTGACTCTCTGAGGTGCACGCAACCACCATACAAAGCTCTGCAGCCAAGCCAACTGTAATCCCAAAGCCAAAAGAAATGAGAGAAACCATCATAAACAAATCAACAGTACATAGTCGATTAGGACTACATCTCATTTAAATTGATTCAAATACTGATGCATCTCAAGAAAAGACCGCAGAATATAAGATTTACCAACACACCAACAAATTTGTATGTTTTGCACTGCACTTCCGATAGTGATCCCATTAGACATGGATCAAATAAAGTCCAAAAACAGGAAGGCCATCCAATAGCAGGTATTCCCAGAATTTACATACTGGCCATAATCAATTAAGCATTCAGTATTCTTTAATAATTACCAGCACAGCTACGAATACAATAATATATTACATTAGGTAGTTGATTCTAGAAAATATATACACTGTTTAATCACTGTTCTCAAACATATGCACAATTTATTTACACTATATGTATTAATATGTTAAAGAACAACAGTGCTAGATGGTGTTCAGTGACTCTTTCTGCTGCTTATACGGTTATTTATAGTCATTTATTCAAAAGATTTGTAAAAAAAAAAAAAAAAAGATTATTTCATGAATGAAATGATCTATATGAGTGAGCCATTGAATTACTAACCTAACCATTTAGTTCAAAAACACGAATTAATTTAACAATGAAACGCCCCACTCCATGTTAATGTTCAATGGTTCTGTCTGGCACATATGTATATATATTAGTGGTGTCACGGTTCGGTACATTTCGATACAGCAAAAAAAAAAAAAAAGAGAATTTATTATTTTTTTTTTTTGAGTCGTTCTTTCATAACGTGATAGCCCCATACTTTTTTTTTAATGAACGAAATGAACGAGATGACTCGAAAAAAGATTCGTTCATTTTGCTGAATGAGTCTCAAACGAACGAGTCTGTGAGATCCCATCACTAGTTCTCGTCTGTTGGGGGGTGCGAAGGGCAGTCAGCACGTTGCCTGTCCCGTCGTTTGTGCTGCCTTATTGAGCACTTTATTCTCTCTTTTTTTTTCAAATATAAAAGTATTAGTCTGAATCGTTCGGTTCGTATGCATACCAAACCGAAAGCCTCGTACCGAATGGTTCAATACGAATACGCGTATCGTTACACCCCTAATTTATATATATATATATATATACACACACACACACATACAGTGTACATACATACACACACATGCTTTTGTGAGGGCTAAGGCAGAAAGATAAACACGTTCTACTTAAATCATGTCTGACTTGCACAGCTGTGCACTACAACTCCAGTAGAGGGCTCTAGGACTCATGGGAATCCTGGATTCGACTGGCTCTGATATATCCAGCATTACCTGCTGTGCAGCAAAGTCTATGAAAGACTGTGTGCAGGTGTGCCAGCTGTCACCTGTGCACCTCTCTCTCCCCTTCCTCCGATGCATGGCCCGGCACATTCAGCGTGAAAAACCCTCCCTGCTAAATGAATTCATCAGCCTTCATTACACCCCACGTTCTCAGGTAATTGGGAGTGCACCGTACATTGATGAATGATTATGAGTTGGTGCATATTCATTATCGGGCTAAAATGTTCTTATGGACCCATAATGAGCCTCCAGCAGTGGCCCGGGCCCTGGTATTATAGTACCAATGATTCAAGCACAACCAAAGGGCTCTGCAAGACACCTACATGGCAATAAGGAGCTGAGGTGGGCCAGTGATTGCTTGGAAGAAGATGCATGCAATAATGTAAGGACAGAAGCAAAATATTAAGTGTGTGGACTACAGCTAGACGATTTAGGCTCTTAGGCTCTCTGGGCTGAACAGCTGTGGTTGGCTCCCTCCTCACTCATTTTCCTTCCCTATATGTCTCACTTGATGTGCCTGGATGATAATGTCCCATATGTCCTTTGATAAATTTGGTCATTTAAAATTTATAAGGGTGGGGAATGCATGGGTTTCGCAGCAGATCAGAATGATTCCAAACACACCATGACCAATTCCACTGTTGCGCATACACCTGGTATGAAAATTATAAAGATAGTTATGAAATCACACACATTTTGTTTTTTAAATACAGCTGGCCATTATTAGGTATGTTTTGTTTTTATTTTTTTTCTCTCGAGGCTATGCTAACGTTCACATAATGTGTTCGAGCTAATTATGAGTCCCTCATTGCTTCAATAAACAATAAACAAAAACAATAGTCTGATTGTTTATAGTTTAGATGGATTATTGCTTAGAAAACTTAAATAATTACTAATTTTACCCTAAAAAAGAATCTAAAATATTACTTTCTTAATATCTGTTCTGTATTAATTTGGGGATTGTTGTACACTACCAATTAAATATTTTTTAAAGATGCTAATCAAGGCTGCATTTATTCGATCAAAAATACAGTAAAAGTAGGAATATTGTAAAATATTATTACAAATTAAAATAACTCTTTTTGAATATATTAAAAAATTTAATTTACTACTTATTCTTGTGATGCAAAGCTGAGTTTTCAGCAGCCATAGTTGGAAATTTTGAAGCTCAAAAGAAGAGCATTTATTGTTTTTTATTTAATTATTTAATTTGTTCATTTATTTAATGACACTGCATGGCATTTGATTAGTTTAATGCACCCCTGCTTAATAAAATCGATTTGTTAATGCTTTTGAATGGTAGTGCATGTTACTTTTAGGAGTGATTAATTGCACAAAACTGCAATATATTCATAAATTCACAAATAAATTTGTATTGTTCAGATACAGTGTGAATGCTTGACATGATCTGTCATGTTAATGCACATTGACATATGAATTACTAATGTGCATATATATGAATCAACATTTTGGATTCCTTTTAAACCAGTATTTAGGGTCATCCTACCTCATTTCAATGCAAAACAGATGTGTAATATCAGTTATAAACAGGGGAAATATCTACATCAGCAAACATCCACCAGTACATCTGTTTCAAGACATCTGGACCTCATGCAGAAACACGTGGCCTCATCCTCACCAGCAGGAAAAACGAAAACTCACCATCTCCCTCCATTACCTCCACTACAAAATAAATGGAAAATTAATTATGTTGACTGCATCTCCAGCAAAACAACCAGTATGTCATTTATTACACAGCCGCACAATGTAACGCTGCAGCCGGGACACTTGCAATGAGAGAGAGAGAGAGAAACATGACAAATGCGAAAGGAACCATATGCAAATGAGTGAATCTTAATTAAGGCAGCCAAATTATTGAATGCATGAATAATCTATCTGGGTCTGACACAGCCGGGCCTCATGTTCCGCACCTCACCTGACGGCACAATCACACTCAACACTTGTTTCCCTGCTCACATAATTGATTTCACATTCATAAAAACATCCAATAAAATAATTGTTGTTCTGTTGAGTTCGTTATTAACCTTTGTGCAGTGTGCATCCCACTTCTGCATCCTCTTTATGCACAACTTACCCCTTCATCTGCCCCCTTTTTTCAACTCCCCATTCTCTTTGAGAGCAGACTCTGAAACTCTGTTCCAACACCTGGGTCAATTAGTGTTAGGATGTTGCTTTTATAACAGTATAAAATGCAAAAAAACAAAAAAAAAAAACAAACAAAAAAAACAATACAGTACAAAAAATGCTTTTCTTAGATTTCTTAGATTATTTTTGATTTTTTTTTATTGTTTACAATCACTTTTGATCAATTGATTTCAACCCTATTTGTTTAAATGTATTAATGTTTTCAAAAACATAATCTTACTGACCCCAAACCTTTGAGTAGTAGCAATAATTTAATATTACAATTATTACTATACATGCAAAACAAATTTTTTTTTACTTAGATTTCTTGTCTTGTTTGCAACCAAAATATTTGTTAAAAATTTAAATTGAGAAAAATGTATTTATTCATTAATTTTTTTTTGAAAATTATAGACTTGATTTCAGAAAAAGTCAAAATAAAGTGATTTTTTTCTTAGAACAGGCAAAATAATCTAACAGAAATAACAGAAAAACATGATTATTCAGAATATTTTACATGATTTGAGTAAACATTGGGTAAGTTTCATTTTAAAACATATACAACTGAAAAATAGGGTTATTTAAAAAATAAATAAATAAATAAATAATTAATTTGACAGTAATACTGTTTTGCTAAGTAAATGCTGCCTTTATGAGCATGAGCCATCTTGAGTTATGTTCTGAGCTTGCTAAAATGTCAAATAATTAAGTTGCCTATTGGCACAGCTTTTGCATTGATGACACCTTAAAAATGCCCTCTCTACAGGCATCTCACTAGGTTTTGGAACAGAGTATTCCCTGTGAGAGGACAGAGTGTTGATCTAGCTCGCATCACCAAGCAGTTCAAGTCTTTACCCCCACGAGGATCTGCAGAGAAAATAACTCTCTCTCGCTTGCCATCTTTCAATCTCCCCGCCAGCGCAGTTTGACTGCATTTGGCAGAGAGTGCGAACCGAGTAAACCTGATGCGACGTTAACCGCAATTTACAGATGCACTCAACCTCTCCCATGACCCCTCAATTAAATTCAGCATAACGCTAGGCAACAGCTATCTTGTCTTTGAGAACTTGGCTGACAGCAAGTGCCACACTGATCACAGTAATTATTGATGCAACGTGGAGAAACTCCGCTTGTTTTGGGGGTAATTCTCAAAGAGTATGGAGTACATTTGCAAAAAAGCTGTGCTGTTTTGTCATCGCTTTAAAGATGTATGCTCTGGGAGATCTTCAGAAAAGCTAATCGAGGTCTTTGAGTTCTAGGCCGTCGCAGCTCAACAGAAATCGCACAAAATGCCCAGAGCGATATGATGGGTGTTTCATTTGGACAGTGAGAGTAGAATGGAGCCGAATCGGCCAGTGGGGAGCAGATGACGCAAAGCACCAGAATTTGTAACTGCGATGCAATCTCAGCCACATCAAGGACAAACCCAGCAGAAAGGCAGCCCCATGGAGATACGAGGTGGAGTCTTTAGAAATCTACAGTTGGAGACTGATGGGTATGAAGGGAGTGTGCTGAAAGGTCTTGATGAAGCCACAGCGGATTTGAACCACACTTATCTCAGTGTGAGTAAAGTATGCAGCAGATGTATTCTTTGGTGATGATACAATAAATGCTCAGTTATGTCCACTGAAAAACTCTTTAGGGATTTAGGGAGAATATATATATCATCTTGCCCACATATATGGCATTTAACAGTCAGTTGATTAACAATGTGTTCCAATTAATTATCACTGTTATTATTTCCTGAGAAAAGCCACCAGTTAAAGATATTGTATATTACTGTGGGAGATTTAAAGTTAAATCACATTCAGTTCAATTAATTTGACATTTTCTATCGCAGTAGAAAATGTTTTCAGTGGATACAGAGAATCATATTGATATATTATATATTATGTTGGTATATAGAGTAGCACGAGTTGATGAAAAAATCAAAGTGCATATTTTCTGATAAAAATTGCAATTTAAGCCTCAGGTTCTGTCTGTGTAGCTGCACACTTCAACCAAAACATGTGATTATATACCAATAAAATACTACTGATAATATTAATAAATATATTTATTACTACTTTAAATAAGAAATATTACCATTGTAATATTTCACTAAATTTAAAATTACAATACTAATATTTATGGTTGTTTTAATTTCTTAAGTTTTCAAACATTACATCAAGCTTTTATTTTGGCAGAGACTGCAGGGAGCCCTTAAAACGTCTCTTTTTGTTTACAAGAGCCAGTTTATAAGTGCTTTTCATTAGAAAAATAATTTCATCAAGTAAAAGAGGATGGTTGGAGCATTTTGAAATCCATGTTATAAGTGACCTAAAATCAGAGCATTTGAGTTTGTGATGAGCAGGATTTACATTTAGTCATTTAGCAGATGCTTTTATTCAAATCAGCTTATAAATGTGGACAATGGATTTACTATTTACTGTGAATTGTAAATTAACACACTCTCACGCTTCACTCTGAAACATGCAGATTATATATAATTATACAAAACATGCAAATGATGTATATAATTAATTTTTTGTATTCATTTTTTTTGTTAATAAAAAATAGAAACTGTTTTGATTTGACAATTGTACTAAGCTGTGATTTTAGCTTTGTTTCGATTAATTATGCAGTCCTACAATATAATGCAATTTAGTTCTGCCATGTTTAAATTATTGTAAGGTTTCTGTGGGATAATGTGTGAATATGTCATTGACTTTGACTTACACTTGGATGTCTAGCATGATCCTCTTGTCTTCTTCAACATGAATCCCCCAGATGCAGTCCTGACCCTTATCATAGGCCTCAGGCCAGTTTGGAGACAACACCACCCCAGCTGAATCTGTGATCTCCCCACTGCAAACCGCTGCAATGCAACCAGAGAGAGAAGGAAAAAAAGGTCAGAAGGAAATGCAAACAAGCACAAATGTATCCAATGTTTTTTTTTTTTGTGAAAAAACAAAACAAAACAAAAACATTTATAAACAAACTATGCTCAAACATCTTCACAATATAAAACAAATAAATCAAAATAAACAGTTCCATCAAATAAAATACAAATAAAATAATATTTGTGATATTTTAGTTGTTAAATTGTATGCAATTTTATTTTTATTTATTCATTTTATTTTTATTTCAGATAAAAACATATTATAGATTTAGTAATTGTTGTAATGTCTTTGTAATTTTTCTTAGTTTTTTTATTTTTGTTTTGTTTTTATTTAAGTTTTTAATACTTCAACTTTTAATACCGCCCCCCGTTAGTCATGAAGGCAGCATTTTCTCAGCAAACAAAGCTAAACAAAAAGTAAAACAAAGCAAAACAAAAGAAAACAAACCAAAAAAGTAAAACAAAGCAAAAAACAAAAACAAACAACAACAACAACAACAAAATTAAACAAAACAAAGAAACATATAAACAAAGATGAAATAACCTAATAATAACAGCACTGATGGTGATACAAAAGCAACACACTTTTACATCATTAAAAGTTCTGGCATTTTGTATCCAAATTTATTGCATAGGTGACCCCCAGCTCTGGAACAGAGGTCAAGCTCTGGATTAATCCAACTAGGGTATGAATGGAAAATTCTGGCCGGATTAATAAACAACTTGAGGCTTCCTGCTTTCATTTTTCCCTTTTTCACACCACTACACTGGCTTAGCTGCTTGTAAGCACATTTTCGAATGGAAAAGCCGTTGTCTTGACCCTCTGTTGGAGCCAGTACGATTAAATCCTTTCAATCCAAACTCTATTGTGAGGCTAGAGAAATGTACTTGAGCAACGGGTCAGATAAGATGGCACTGTGTGTGTGTAGGTGGGGGTAGAATCAGGGCTTTATGAGTGAGGTATTCTCTCACATTCCTCTGCTCTGTGCACCTGCTACTAGCCTCCGTGGCTTAATGCTTTTAGTGCTGCTTTAGGCGCGTGACTGTGGCTAAGAGTGTCTGAAACCCATCCAGGTGACACAGGATGCAGTGGATTACATAGAAAAGGCACTAAAAGGATATGAGGGGTTTGCACTGTACCTGCATATGCTGGCTGTAGAGCTCTTCGGCAGCTAACTCATGCATATTATACACAGAAACATACAGATGTATAGCCTACACACATACCTTCATGTATGAACAATTCAAGAATCAAATGTGTCATTATGTGCATGTTGTGTTATTTTAGGACGTGCAAATGCAATGAGCTAGGTTCATGTGTCTGGATACATGGCTAGTTATTATGCTGTTTGTCTAAATAAATATTACAATTTTGACATAATATTAATATATTATAAAATTCTATTATATTAATATTAACCCTTTTTTATATATATAACAAACACACTGTATATATGTATACACTTAAAAGTACATAATTTCATAAAATAAAATATCTGCCATGCTAATAGCACTTTTATGAATAAGGTGCATTTGATATAAAGAACAACTACATCTAAATAAAATATGATTAAATAAATAGAAATAAAATCTCTCTCTCTCTCTCTCTCTCTATATATATATATATATATATACACTGTATATGATACTAAATTAATTGTATGCATCTTTTATTTATTTTATAATTTAATTTGATCTTTATAATAATAATATTGTTGTTGGTGCTTTTATTAAATGAATCAATAATACAGTTATTAATCAAATATTATTGTTATATATTATATATTATTTGTATATATTATTATATAACATATTTTTTATTTAGAATTGTATGTGAAATGTGGTTGCAAACAGAATTTTTGCAATTCATATTTAAATGCAATTCAAAAGGAAGAAGAATTCAAATGAACTGAACTCAAGACTTGTTGACTTGACAAAGTTTTGGTAAAATAAACTTTAAAAAGCTGTGTTCAAAATTCCATTCCCAATTTGGCCCAACCCTGGCACATATGCATATGCATTCCCACGCACCTCTGCAGGCGGGCTCAGTCTCATTCCATTGAGGGTTGCTGGGATCCATGCACTCGATGATAACAGAGCCCTGCTCCAGGGTGTATCCGGGGTCACAGGTGAACTCCACGACCGTGCCCACAGTGTAGGTGCTGTCAGTGGTGGTGAAGTTGCCGTACTTGACGAATGGCTCGTAGCAGTGCCCCGCTGCAAAAGCTGAGAGGACACAACATAAATCACCTGCTCCGAGACGCACATCACAATCCAAATGCTATCACCAAGCATCTGATTTCAGAGGAGCCTAAAACACACAGACAACCGGTCGACTTGGCTCAGCCTTTAACCGCTTCACAAAATAATTTGGTCCGAAAGGCCGAGGACAGTGCAGAATCTAAATTTAAAAGCATTTTAAGATGGCAGCCTAAAAGAATTTATCTGCGAAAGAAATGCGCAGCGTTTTACTTTCCCACCAATCATAATCTTCCTGGATGCAAACCCAAGGTTTCGGGTTGCCCTTGGAAGGAGATTGTTAGTTAATCATCCTTAGCCAGACTTGCAAGGCCACTTACTGGCGTAAAAGGAAGAGAGACGGCCCGACAACGTGAAAAAATTTGAAACGTGAATGAACAAAGTCACTCAGGGAAACAACAAACTGTCACGCCTGGCTGAACCGTTATTGGTTGTTGTGCTCGTCTGAGAATGTAGAATAGAGATTAGAGCGAGAGGAGGAGACTTAAGATGAGGATGTTCAGACTATGGATAAACAGTGGCTTTGATATCCCTCCGGGTCCGGCCTCATTCAAGCATGAGCTTGATTAGACTACCCACGTTCAGCTTTACGTTCAGCCTCGCTCTCTGTTTAATAAACACAGGCGATTCTGCCAATTACAGCAAACTGTTTTCACCCCCTTCCCCAGACACATTTGCATTATTCATCTTTGGCTTTATCTGGCTCCGTTCTCTAAAAGAAGTAGAAATGAGTCATTTTAATCATCTGTTGATTCGTGCTTTCTTATAAGCATAGGAACAGTCATTATATAAGATGGTTTCAACATAAAAGTCAGATTTATATGGAAATAAGAATAATATGTTCCAGACGGTACATAATTTATGTGCATTTTATGTTATTGCTATGAGTGAAGTCCCAATAGGAAGGAGAAAACATAGAAAAAATCATTTTAATGTCTCAGTTATTTCTCCCAGGCTGCAATTCGATTAAATGACAAGAAATACTTTATTTTTGTTCAGAGAAAAAAGTTTTCAAGGAGATTTGAAACAATATCTAAAACTTTCACTCAATGTTTAAAGACACAAAAGTTATTTATTTAAATAAGAAGTCAAACATTTCTCATCAATTTTTTCTTTTTACAAAACTAAATTACAATAGGGACACTTTTAAAATAAAGTACTAATGCTAAAGCTTTTTTCATAGAATTTTGACTGATTTTATGTCATTTTATTTTTGAAACGCTGCAATTTTAACTCAATTGTTATAGATACACTTTTCAAATAACTGTTTACCAAAAGAAATGAAGACTTTTAACCAGTTAGCATACATTACA
>JAUMHQ010000075.1:6407994-6418847 GCA_032361165.1 Enteromius paludinosus | reverse complement strand
CTTGATTATTACTGATGAGATCATAGACAGTGGCAGCTTTAACAGGCTGCATTCAGACTAATGCACGGATCTCTGTCCATATATCAGATGTTTTGCTCTGCTCTGAAAACATAACTGACTGTGTGTTCATCAGTTTTGTATAAAAGCATTAGACTATGCAAGTGCATTTATCCGCAGCCGATAACGGCCCACCACTATTATTTATATAATTCATTAATATTATATAATTCAAGATAATACAATAGTATATAATCAATACTATAATAAAACTGAAAATATGAAAAAACAGAAACAGAATCATAAGATATGGACTTATTGGACGATTAAAGCTCTAAAATTAAACCCAGTAATAATAACCTAAAATAAAAACCCAATGCTTGTGCCGTTAAAAGCACAGTTCACCCAAAAGTTTACCCAAAAACATTCTTAAAGGAAATATATTTTAGTATTTTATCATGTATTTTATATTTCAAATCATATGGGTGGGTAACTTATAATTCCGTGAACTATCACTTAGTTTTGGGGTCATTCCAGGAAACTGATTCTTACTTTACAGTTATAAACATCACCTAAAAGGCTATAACGGCTCACGATTCAAGTTTGTTAAAGTAAACCTATAGCTACATCTACACAGCTCCGTCATTTGCACAAGATCTAAGTAAACACGGAAACAGAGACACGTGGAAACAGCACACGCCATAAAATATATTGGCATTCTCAAATAATGCCAGTAAAGGATGCATCCAGAGACACACACTCTCAAACATTTTAATCTACTAAAGTAAACAATGACGATGTGAAGCGTTTTAGTGCGGCAGCAGTCTGACAAATCCTGCAGCATTGCTCTGACACATTCCAACACCCTTCATTATCTTCAACCCCGTCACACATAATTCAAAGGCTCTTTGAAACTTCAAGCTGGGAGAGAAAGCGTTCTCTTTCAGCCCTATTCTGTCACAACAGAGAGCAATCCAAGTAACTAGGAAAAGCATACTGAGTTGGTTTGACATCTTTCACAATTCATCAGAGATAACAAAGGCAATTTGCAGTACCTGCAAAACACAAAGAAGCTGCACAGTCTCCGAACGCAAATAAAATATGATGATAAAGTAATCAGAGCATTAAAAGATCTAAGAAAACATCCTCTGCTGCAGTCTACCAGGGGCCTGATTTCAGCGAAGACTAGCAAGGTGAAAAAAAACTTCCCTACACTCAATTGGGTGTGTTGTGTTTACTTCAGTCTGGATTGTGATTGCTCCAGTCGTTTACATCGGATTGCTTCACAATTGTGATGAAACAAGCAGTTATTTTTAGACTGCTCTCATCACTACCTTATGAAAGACCTGTTGTGAATTGGAAAATGCAGTAAAGGTTTTTGTTGAGGGTTGAAAGTAATGGTGATTGCTGTGGCACTCCAGTAACTTTGAGTGTATGTGAATAGCTCTCTTTACAATGTGCAAGTAAAACAAGCACAACATTTTTTTCCCAGTTTACTGGAGAATTTTGATTGTACACACTCTGTAAGTTCTGTGTACTGTATGTTGAACAAATATATCAGCATAGAATATATTTAATACCTGTTGAAGAACAAAATCAACTTATAACTAATAATAATTTCAGGTATTAAATTGAGCTGAATTAGCATAAATGCGTCTGTGACATCTCTACAAAGCAATATCTACAGATCTATACATACCACAGTTCAGTCTTCTATCTTGTTCTATGTTTTCATTCATGATTTAGAGTCACAGATACCACTAAACTGACAACTGTTCCCCTCTTTACTGTTTCCCCTTGTGGCTTCTGGAGATATGTGATGGTTTACCTGTGTGCTACAGTAGATCTGAAGTTAAAGGCTGTGCCCCCTGCTAGACACAGCAGCGCAGGTGCCTCTAGTCCTCTCTACCCGTCCTTTCTTCCATTCTGCACACCACAGTGGAAAGGTCACTCTCACATCTCCATAATGACCAGAGACAAAGAACAAGCAGGGCGGATCAATGCAAGGACACCTGCTATCAGTGGCTGCTTATCGACCGGCAGCCAAGAGGAGCCAGTGATGCACTCAGGCAGGCATCACCTACTCCGTCCCGGCGGAGCAAAAGAGAGAAAGACAGAGAGATAGAGCACTACCCAGCCAATGTATTGATCGCTCTCCCTTTGCCATGTGTAAAGACAATCAACAAACCAGAGCAAAAGTGAGAGTCAATGTATAAAGTGACAGTGTTAAGTAGGAACACACAACTTATATAATTAACACAATACTGTCACTCCATGCTGAGAATTCAGCGAAAATGTCCTCTTAAATCACCTTCATAATACCTATGTCATACCCATGTCATTATACAAATTTGTGTCCTCATAAACCATATAAACATGCACACACACACACATACAGTATTCATATTCCTGTTCTATGTGTGCAAAACCAGGTTCAAGAGGTTTCCTGTTTTTGAAATGTGTGCTCCTCAATCTAATTGTGTTTAGAGCATCCTGCAAGCACTTTGCTTTTTGTCTGTATCAAAGTAATAATCTTATGCCTTGGCACAAACATGTCTGTGATACAATAAACAGGATCTGATTCAATGCTTGGTCATCGCTTATAAGAGTCTTTTCAGAATAACGCCATTGTCAGCTTAACCTCCTCAGCAGAAACTTCAGTGCAATGATTGATGGGAACGCGTTGTCTCCAAATGCTACAGATGCACTCCACTCCCTCGTTAGAACTTCAAATAGGGAGAGAAAAGAAATTATGTTCTTCATTAAACCCCTTCGGTGGGCACTGAATGTCACGGGCTGATCATAATCTGCAGAGTAAACCGTGTACTCATGTTTGCTTTGAGAGGCTTTTCAGCACACAAAACATGCTGTTCCACCTTGCTGTGACATCTTGCTGTAGCATTATTGGTGGCATTCCCAAATGAATGTACTGTAGGAAACGACTGCAAAGAATAATAGTGCGTGCTGTTCAGGGCTCTTTTCAGATGCAAAACTAAAACAGTAGAGCAAAAAGTTTTCAGTGTTTCGACTCTTTTATTATACATAATGATTTTATATATATATATAGAGGCAATGACTTGCATATATACCTAAAATAAAACATTTTAACACTAAAAAAAAATTTGCTGTCACTTTTTTTTGGTTTAATGCTTATTTGCTAAACAAAAGTATTCATGCTAAAGTTTACTTAAAAAAAAATGACCTCAACTTTTTGGATATAATTTCCATATCACTGAAATTAATTCAATTAAAAATGACTTGCCTGGTTACATAAATGTTAAATATAAAGCCATATAAAAAACTTATTAAATTAAATAAGATAAATAAATGACTTTTATTGCAGGTAATATCCTGTTCAAAGCGCAGAGAGACAAATGAATATTAAATACTGAATGGATATTAAAAACTGTTCAATTCTAAACTTTTTCATAGCCTTATAAATTCATCTAGAAATATGAAACACTTCTCACAAGTACCAGCCCAGAATGCACATAGCTAGTAGCCTAATATTGCAAGTGATGCAACAGAGGGAACAGGATAAAAAATATCAGCATCAGACATCATTTTGAGGTACAAGACCTCAATATGTCACATTTCTGAACATGGCAGTCTTGAACGGATCATGGTAAAATTTTGATGTGCTGCCTAAATAGTAATAAACAAACTGTCAGGGAGTCGAGGAGTCTGGCTGAGCTCACTGACCTGATAAAACCCCAAACCAGAAGTGTCCTGGCTGCCGCGTGTTCATGCACAAGCTTCAGTCAATGAGCATTTTTTAGGTTACAAATCAAACAGATCTGTGAGAGAAAGCTCAAAGGGAAAAGAGATTCCAGCCAGAGCCAGGGACAGAGCGGTTGGGTCAGACAGGAGAAAAGACGGAAAACTGGATTTGCTCTGCTGGGGCATAATATAAAAATTATACCCTTTAGGGGCAGTCATGAGGGTCTACGAAGAGTTAGCATGAGCTGAAGTAGAAACTGAAGAATGTAGAAACCATATGATTTCAGCATCTAATATGCAACTAATTTTTGTGTTTAATGCACATACACTACGAACATTTTTTGTTACAAATAAAACATTTTTCCGTTTTACTACTTTGAAATTTCAATGTTCAGTTAAATGCATTAATTTTATTTACCGTTTATTTGTAGTTATTAAATTTACTAGCACTTTCTGAGTGAAAATTGTTTCTACATACTTGTTTTTCAGTCTACTGTATCTATTTCCAGAACAATAAGCCACAACACAAATCTATTATCTAAGGATACAAAAACTTCTGAACAGCATGAGAACTAAACAATGTTCCAGTTTGTTGCTTAAAAAATTCATGTTTAGTTCAATGTGTAACTTGACACCTATTAAACTGCTTGCGGAGTTAACTAGAAATTTCTGTTTAGAATTTTTTTCCATTCACCAAATTATTTTCCAGTGTACTGTATCTCTTTTCAGATCAATGAGTAACATTTTTGGCCATGACCATTCTTCACAACTGAAATTAAGTCCTTGTGTTCCATTTTGATGCTAAACAAGCTACTTAACAAGGAAACTGCCCTATTTACACTTCCTGGCCAGTCAAAGGATGTGCATTAAAACAATAAACAAAACCAGCAGTGATTAATGGCCCCCTTTCTATCCAATTAGCAGCCCCCAAACAAATCAGTTTCTTCACCCCCATTCACTCAGCTCTTATCACCCAGGAGAGTTTCGTTCCAATTTATTTAGACCCTTCCTGGAATACAGGTCTTTGTGCTCCTGCTTAAAAACTGCCTTTTGTTTGGATGAAGAAAACATTCACCCTTGAGCAACAGATTAGCAGTGCTGGCTCTTTGTGAGGCTGTACAAAGCCAGAGCAATTAAGGCTCTTCTTCCCCTTAACAAGCTTTAATCCAGACATGCTTTCATTTCATTTCATCTTTCTCTAGCGGTGCCAGCAAGACTGAAAGATGCTCCTCTGCGCTTCATATACAGTGCCAATCGGCAGCCGCTGCTCTCAGAGCCTAATCCGTGTCATCTGTGTGCTGAAGAATACTGCGTTTCATTAAACCGAGACATCTGATGCACTGAAGTTCTACCACAGAAACTGTCATGGTTATTACATGCTTTGCAGTCTATGGTTGCTGCTTACATGGTATATTATCTTAAAATACATGATTTATGGGGTGTATCTAGAGTATGAAATCAAAATCATTGTGCATCCAAACAATATTTTGACTAAGGAATATTGCATATTCCCAGAGATTCCCAGGTTTATTTTCACAAAATACATTGTTTAAATTAAATATTTAATAAATTCTCGGGCCTTGACAATACCAACATTCTCTACATTGGTGCGCAGTAGGTTTCTACAATACACTAGCAGCATATCAATGGAGTGCTGGAACACTTTGCAATGGAAAACAGGCTAATCAGCCTCTTCAGGCAATACACAGGAGGAGACGTTGAATGACATTAGACTCTAATTTCCAGCCGTCATTATCTCATTACTCTGAGAAGGCAAAACAGAAAAACATGATCCAATTTCTCTCCAATCCAGGGTTAAGAATGCAGAATGCAGCACTCTCAGCTCTCTAATAGTTCCTCTGCACCTTTTTAGACTTTGTATCTGAGGGGTGAATTCAAGCTGTAACACTTGCAGCTAAAGGCTTGTACACACGAGACGATTATCGTGCGTGAATATCGGAAACTAGATTGTGATTAAACAAAGAGGCTCACAGTGAATGTGCACACCGAAGCGTAAAACGCGAAGCGTAAAAGTGTCATTTAAAAATAAAAGCGCCTCGGCCTCGTTTTTTTGGTTTGATGTGCATTGAAACTGGCCGACAAGTGAGATTTTTGTTCACATGCCTGGAGCTGCTGAGGCTACAGTACACAGCTTGGTGGCGCTCAAGCACAAAACAGTCTTGCCGAGCACACGGAAGTAAGTAGACGAAGAAGATGCACAGAGGCAAGATAAATGTAGAGCTGCTGGTCTTGTTTCCGGAAATAAAGAGCTGTATGACAAACGCAAAGTTAACAAAACATCGTGTGAACGGTTTTGACAAGCGCGCCTTTTACTTCTTGTAAAATACATGACCACTGCACTAAAAATATCTCAGTAACGAATTTATAATTAATCTACACTGGCTGCACTGTATATTTTTCATAGTTGTTTGTTCACGAATCAGGCCTCACTGGTCTAGCCGTATGTGTATGAACAAGTTGAAAAGAGTCAACTGTTAAAGTGAACAGACAAATCTACCCACTATATTGGTAGATTAATATTGGCATATTATACAGAATGAGTGATGGACCCTCAGCCAGTAATGGTCAGCAACTCCCGCTTAAGCGAACCAGATGCTAAAAGAAATGCAGATAGAAAATAAATGGCACATTCTTAGTGAATTCCCCTCTGAATATGCTATATCTGGACGAAAACATACACGGCCACGTAATTCCTTTCTCTTGGATTTTAGAGTGCAATTAAGCAAAAAGCCATGATTCACAGCATCTATTACATGATGACTAATTAGAATGTCTATTCTGTCTTCTTTGGTTTGCACAGGTCTTTTGGATTTTGCCAGGTGGCTACTCTCTGCCACCTGACGCCATGTTGCCTCAGTCAGCATGCTCATTTCCCTTCATTAACAGCTGCTAAAACAGCACTTTACACACCGTACACACGCTCCTTATTCCAGCTCACTAGCACGGCTCTTCAGGGACTGACAAATAACTGCATCCTAATGGTTCCAATGTGCTCATTTCACATGACCTTTTGTTAATGCCAGGAAACCTCCTCCTAAACGCACATTAGCATGATGCAAGTCGTCGCCACCGCTACCCTTCAAAGCCTGCCAAATATCTATCCCCACGGAATAGCTTTTACTGCTGCCATTAATGAAGATGTCCTACTAAAAATCATCGTCTCAAGCAGGGTGCGGAAAAGGTAACAAAATGTAAAAATACTACAAAAGAACAGCATCCTTATGAAGCCTAAAGCTGCCGCTAGCCTGTAATTCGAACGTATCTATAATTAAGCTATAACTAAACAGCCCCAGCTTTAAATGGACTATCAGCACATTCACAAACAATAGTGTGGTCACATCTGAATTTTGTCTGCAGATTGTCCTCTTCTTCGTCACAGTCCAGCAGCCAGGCCACAGAGATCAGCCATCCACCTCACATGAGTATCTCGCACTTATGCTTCATTCATTGCCTCTGTAAAAGTTAATGAGTTTATTCAGAGAGGGCTGCCAAAACAGCATTTATGTTTTAATCAGGATTAACAGTGGCATGGGCTCCTGCACTGATTTTTTATTAATCGCTCTCTTTACACTTCATTACCTTCTCCCTGGCTTCCTCTCAGAAGCTCATTTCCCTCCCGAACCCACAACTACACAACAGAGATATTTGTTAGAGGGCTTGGGAGAGTATGGGGCTTTGGCCTTAAAAGTACATTCAGAAAAAATAAATCTCTCTGAGATTAAAGTTTAGCTTGCACCCTCTCACTTTTTTCAGAGTACAGCCAAAGTTGATTATATTCAAGCCCACATTTAACAAAAACATATAGCAAATGACAGTTTTTGTATTCAAAAAGGGGATTTAACATCAACTCTTATGGACATTTGTTTTGTGAGAAGGGTGTTAAAAACGTCCAAACATGCCATAGTTTTTGAAACGAGCATTTAATTTAGGCAAACTCCATAAAATCTAGCAAAAACGTTGACAATTTATGCGCATATCAAGTGATTGAAGTTTTCTTAACACAACATAAATCATTTTTATACAAACAGTTAGATGGAAACCCTCCAGAAGTCATTTGTACATAGAGTTGCACCTAAAATGTGAGCAAGAAACAGCACTGTTCCATAAAATAAAAAATGGTTCGTTCTTGCACCACAAAGAAATTAATTGTACTTTTTTTGTAAAAAAAAATATGGAGTAATAAAAGGGTTACTCCACCCTAAAATAACAATTTTATGTCCATGTCATTCCAAACCCGTAAATCTTTGTTTGTCTTCGGAATACAATTTAAGATAGTTTGGATGAAAACTGGGATCCTTGTGACTGTGCTATTGACTGCCAAATAACAAACACTGTCAAGGTCCAGAAAAGCATGAAAGAAATCTTCTGAATACTCCATCCGCCATCAGAGGTTCAACTGTGACGTTTATTCAACAGCTTGATTCAACAATTTGGCACCATAGCGTCACCTTTGCACCATTTTGGAGAGTATCAGCTTGACAAAAATTGTCAGCTGCAACACAAATTAATCAAGGCTGGCTGCTAATTGCACATTTCTGTAATGTACATATAGCGTTGCTTTCATTTTAGGCAACATCCACACCACTAGATGTCAGTATGTCCACGTGAACTAACAACCAAAGCAACACAAACAAAAAATGACTGAGTATGCCTTTAACAGCAATGATATCCAAACAAAGGGATGAATGCATTATGCATAGTCACAGTATGCAAGTGGCCTGCCCTGTTTTCTTTCTGACATCGGCTCACCTCTCCTCTCCGATGCAAACAAGGATTCTATCAGCAGGGCCCAAATAAAAATGAGTCTTCCCCTCTCTTGAAAGCTCATTACTTATGACAGCGTATGCCCAGACACTTTAATGCTGATAAACACGTTAGCACACGCTGCTAGCGCTGCTGAAACATAGCCAAGCAGACGGCAGATGGAAAGTGTCAGTGAAGGAGTGGGATGCTGGAGGTAAAGGCAGCACAATGCCGTTGCCTGTCAAAATTACTACACACATCACATATCACACCGCACAAGCTCTCTCGCTCTTCAACCACGCAACGACGGCATCCTAAACACACAACGGCACAACACTAAGAGACAGAAATATGCACGCTGTCAATTTGAAAGGGAAATTACCCTGGTGGTTATTCAAAGTTATTGTAATGGTTTGTTTTAAAAGTAGTCATGTTAAACTGCTGTTTTGCCTCGTCGCTTTCATGTCTCCTGAAAGAGCAGTTCCGTGGTAAATAACGTTTGAGGTAATGTGCTGTGAAAAGACTTTAGTAGCATCAAAATCGCATCATTGTCATAGCACACATAATGTAGCATCCCTGTTGAAAAGACCAGCTTACACCGGCATAAATTTACAGGCTGGTTTAGGCTGGTTAATGCTGGTCTACAAAGAAGATACTGCTGCTATAAAAGCAGTGTACCTATTTCTAGATTCCTATTTGTTTCCTGTTAGCTTAGCAAACAGCTAAAAATACAACTGTGATTGTTAAAATAGATCCCGTTTGGGCACTGGGAATTAATATAATGCTTAAATATAATGTATGTAGTTTGAGTGAGTATTGACAGCTAGTCAATTACAGCAATTGATGCTAGCATATTTAAAAGCCCCCTAAATTAGAATATGAAGAGATTTCTGTGGGAAAGTGGTGAAATTATACATTATAACCTTTAAAACTAATGTGTTTTTAATGACTGTGAAACATTTATGTTATATTCAAGAGTGGGCGAATCATTAACCGCACTTTTTTCTTCAAAAGAGCTGCTGTATTGGAGCAGAAGGGTGCACAAAAACGCAAGTTTAAAAACAAAAGTACATTTTTGAACATGATCTCAGATACCCTGACAACTTTTTCCAAAACTTGACTTGAAAACACCTGCATTTCAATATGGGATTTGAAATGAGCTCAATCATATGCATACTAACAAAGCAGGTTTATTCACAAGGCACTAAAGCTCTAAAGAATTCTCTGGGCTGTAAATCTCTTCATCGGTTCAGCGGATTATAGATGGCAGCTTGTGTTATAGGAGCGGTAATGTTAATGTTCGTGCATTACTGGGCCAAAATATCAGAGGCTTTTAGGATTTTAGATCACCTCAGCATGAAAACCATTCCTCAAAACACCAGAAAAATAAATGCATATGAATTAATCATGTATTATTAGAGTTCTAGTATGATATAGTCTTGATGAATGTATGCAACTGTAAAGCGAGCTGGTCTTAAAATACTTTCTTGCTTACTTGAAGTACTTTCAACATTTTATCAAAATTAACTGCACTTTGAAGAAATTCCCTTCCAAAAACACAAAATGAGACTTGCTGCCTTTTTTCATGCACATTATCCAAGTAAAATATTTTATTATTTATTTAAATACGATTCTCTTCTTTATAACTTCACATTGGCTATAGATTAATCTTGAAAAGCAGTAATAATTTATAAACACAGTTAAAATTCATCTTTAGCAAATCTCAGTATGAGTATTTTCACACTGTACACTTCTCGTTTGAGTTTGGTAAGTTTTTAAAATGTTTTTGAAATGTCTCTTACGCTTACCAACATTGTTAAAGATTTCTGTAGAAATTACAGTATTACTCGCAGCTGTTTACCAGTAACTTACTGTAGATTTAAATTATTAAAGTTATTTACCGGTGACAGTTTGTTTAAAGTTAAATGAACATTAAACATTAACAAGTCTTTATTTTTACAGGATAAATTAAATAAAATAATAGCTTCATGCAAAGCATTTCTGGGAACCAATATCAGAAAAAACAACAGAAAAAAGTTGATGAGGATTTCTGGTTCCCAGAATGGTTTTTATTAGGGATGCTCATTTCGGTTATTTCTCATAACGACAACTGACGCTCGTTAACCGATTATGAACCGGTTAACTGACAACATTATTTTAAATGAGAATTGAATTCAAAGGATAAGCGCCTGTGACCCGTTAAAAATTATAATATTAATATCAAAGATGGCAACGTTCACAAAACTAAGTGTTACCACTTTCTGACATGACAGGAGTCCAATCGAGGTACGAGTACTTTCATCAAACCTTCATTAACCGACAGCAGCGCGCGCGAAAAGCGGAGCATATGAATCGCGTGCAGAACACAAAAC
>JAUMHQ010000075.1:6370122-6396062 GCA_032361165.1 Enteromius paludinosus | reverse complement strand
GATAGATAGATAGATAGATAGATAGATAGATAGATAGATAGATAGATAGATAGATAGATAGATAGATAGATAGATAAGAGTCTGTGTATTATTGCTATTACATATAAAAATGAGGAAGATCGTGCAGATGGTTCATGATTTGGAATTATAAGTGTGTGATACGATATTTTGGGAACATCCAACAAGACCCATTTGTATATATTTTACAAGGTGGCTAATTTGTACGACCTCACTTGTATGATTTTGTAAGATTTGTCTGAACCCTACAGTAAGTGGTGATGGGTAGGTTTAGGGCCAAGGTTAGGTGCAGATCATTTGTATGAATTCATAAGAATTGGCAACTCGTATACGTACGATTTAGCAAATAATCACATAAATTGATACGAGTGAGGTCGTACGACAAACTAGCCACTTCGTAAAATATGTCCGAATTGCCATGAGATTGGGCTGGAAAATCACCCACAACTACATATAATGATAGAAAACAACAGACGGACAGATAGACAGACTGATACAGATAGGCAGACATACATATAGACACATATAGCAGATACAGAAAGATATAGAGAGAGACAAAACGAGAGACAGACCGCCAGACAGATAGAGATGAAGCAGTAAACTACAGATTATGTGTGTGCACAAACACTTCTCACACACGGACACAGGCCCATTTCACCGGGAAGATTGCGCGTCACCTCCTGTTTGTGCGCGTGCCCTTACCTACGGCCTCAATTAAAAGCGACGGAGGGGAAACTCTCTGCGGGATCGTTCCAAACATCACGGATGGAGCGGGAAAAGAAGACTGAATAAATAAACAGAGGGAGAGGGGTGATGGAGGCTGGAGTGCTGACAGTAAGTGATGTGTGGTTTACTCTCCAGAAGCGGCAGGGAGAAGAAATCACTTCCCAGGAAATAATAAACATGATCTGCGGCCCCCAGTGCCACTTCTGCAGCTGCCCTCTCCCTCTCGCCAATAGAAATGTCAAGATGTCCAGGCAGGGGAGGTTATTTCAAAATAGGAGCGCATGGGTCTCACCTCCACACTTTATTACAGCCTACACACTTAACCCAAATGCCTGTTTCATATGTCTTCCATCTGCAACACAGCATTATGTGCCTCTATACATCATGGATACACACACAACCAACGCCTGCACGGACATTCATACAACTGCAGTCTTTCACTTAAAATAGTCCACTACAACATACAAAACAACTAACCTAGCAACAAGATGAACACTGCAACAGTGTTATGGTAATATTAATAAATCCTCAAGTCCTCTGAGGTCATTTTCAGCACAATGATGGGAAGATGGGAATTTTTGTTTGGTCAATGCATGCTGGTTTTACAGTAGGCCTTTAAAATGAGCAGTGTAATATACATTTTTTTCTTTTGTTAATCTTTTAATTATTAACTGTGGAATTTTTAAATGGGTATCAGGCATCCATCTATTTCAATTCAATTTCATTTTTAATTTGACATTCTAATCTTACTGGTTAATGATCGACTAATGAGCTTCTGTTGTCTGTCAGGAAAATAATCAAAATGAACAAAACCCTGTCATTATACAATTCTCCACCAGATTTACTATGCTGCGTTCAAGTTCAGGTAACCCCAAATCCAGGTAACCTTTGATCCTTAATGTAACTGATGTAGTAATATGAAATACATGTTAAATTGTCGTTAATTGAGCTGTTCTTCACCAATTAGCTCTATAATGTATTACTATACTGAAAAAAGTAATGCCCTGCAGAATAGATCTATAATATCATAATACGCTCAAAAAAAGTCATGACACCTATTTACATGTACTTAAACCGATTTATTTGAACTTAAAGTTAATTGTACTGATGAGTAAAGTTCATGTTAATTTAATGGTTACTAAAAACATGAAACAGCATTCAATTTATTCTCATGATCTATCCATATGCAAAGCATGCTGGAAACTAGAAATCCACTGCCCTGTTTTTTGAGTGAGATAGTGTGGCTACATACAGCATAAAACCATCACAATGAAGTGTAGATTTAGATTATGAATTTCAAGCTTTCTAATCGCCCCACTGAACAAACGTCTTTGTCAGACATTGAAATGACATCCCCTGACAAGCTAGAATGAAAGTTTTTATGACGTCTTTTTATGATGTCTTTTTTGATTGTTTATTTGGCCCAGAAGCAGTATAAACAATGTCTAAAATTAGTCTGCAGTTGATGTTATGCAACGTTAAACGTAAGTCCACAATGAGCACATTATAACTAAATTTGAACCATCTAGAGCAACCTGATCTCACGGCAATTCGTACATATTTTACGAGGTGGCTAATTCGTACAAATTTGTACGACCTCACTCGTACTAATTCATACGATTTACACAAAAAGACGTCATATAAACGTTCATTCTGGCTTGTCAGGGGACATCATTTCAACATCTGACAAAGACATTTGTTCAGTTGGTCACTACGATCCCTATATTTGACAAAATCCATATCAGTTACTTTTGATATAATATATCCTATATAATATGATAGCAAGCTGAAATTGCATCCTCACAACTCTACACAGGACGAAGTTGTTTGGAAAATAAATAGATAAATCTCATGATCAGAATGGATCAAGCATTCCAGAGTGTCATTTAGTGAGACAACTATTGTGCTCTATTAGTGCATAATGAAGCCTAAATGTCATACAGAGGTGATAAGACACTGATAAGCTTAAACAAAGCGCTCATTACCGCAATGAACTCTCTGAATCGTGGAGGTCTATTTCCATATTGTGAAATCATTAACAGCTAATAAACAACACACTGCGATGATCGTTCTAAATCATAAACTATTATCTTCACAGTGTGTTGTTTATTGGATGTTAATGATACAAATTTCCTGACAAAAATCCATTGTAAAAAAAAAATACGAAAATGACTTCATTCTCAAAAGTCACTGCGCATGAAACTACTAGAGTACTTGGAGTTTTGGCCACACGCAGGCCTTGTTTTGTTCACCCGTTTAAAAAAGCAAAAGGAAAAAAGTCATTAACAATCCCAAGGTTTAGTGCAAGAAAGCAAACATAGTTACAAATCCATTTAGTCACTCCGATTACCTCTGATACGTAATTACCCAGCTCTGCCCTGTCTCCGTGTTTAGCTGTTATTCAATAAATGTTTATTCTGTGAGCTGACTGGCATATGGCACTTTGCAGTTCAGTGGCGTTACAGGTGCACGGCCTTGGAAATATGCCACAAGCCTTGATTCGTTCTAGTTTTTTTAAATATCACCCTTCAAGTCTCATAGCACGATAAAAAATGATCTTGTGCACATTTCCAGTGGATTTAACACTGTATTATTCTTGCTCTGTCTCAGAGAGCTTAGCAGTTGTATGACCGGTAGTTTTATTCATGAAATCTTAATAGAAAACTGTAAAAGTCAGAGAGAGAGAGCGAAAAATAGACTGTCAAGGACAGAAAAATAAAACATCCAGGCATGCCGACGCAAAGTTTTCTTCACACAACAGGCCTCATCTTGCTCGCATGTTGATTATGTACACGGGGCTGGAGTTTAGTTTCCAGTTAGGAGATTAAATTGTTGTAGCACTTCCAGTGTTGTCCTCAGCTGTCAGCGATAGCTGTGAGCTGCCAGCTGAAGGTGAGGCAATGATTTGTGGTTTAAGGGAAGTAATTTTATAGAGGGCTGAATCGGGATTCTTCAGAAAAGCATAGGCACAGAAACACACAGGCCCTGTGGCAACCATTTGATTAGTTTTGCCCTTGATGTGGCATTATATACAGCGTATTCAAACCTCGCTGTCGTGTAGACGGCCGAAGTACAAACGGCGGCATAAATGTGGAAAATGTAGCATGTTGATGTTTAAATAACAGGGCAGTTTGACATTCTGACATTTGTTTTATGGAAACTAGTAGATTAGAAAGTTTTGGATGTGTGGAAGTTGCTTTTGTAATAAGAGTAAAAATGCACTCACCTGCTGAGTTGTGTCCGTGGGCATGCATGAAAGTAGAAAGAGAACGAGAAAGATTTTATTAGCTTCCCGAATGCTGGTGGAGCATCAGGGGAAATTGAATCAGGGATTATATTCAAACAAAGAAAAAGGACGCTTAATGTACCCAAAGATAACAAGTGTGCTGCTTACATTACAGTAAACACTCCTTCGGTCGGAGAAAGGTGACTGTATGTTAAACTTCATCATAAATCATCTCAGATTGTGGATTCAAGCACAATTTCCATCATTTGTGATGCTGGGAGACTAGACGTGCTGAGCCAATGAGGTGCAAAGAGCAAGAGCACAATTGAGCCAGAGAGGAGGTGTGTCTTGTCTTCATGTTCTTCATTGTGCCTGGCATGCTGTTCTGAGGAATGTCATCTTCAAGCAAGGAACTTTAACATACGCATATAAAAAATGCATGGGCACACTTTGATTTTTTGAAACGAGATCGCTGGAGAAAAGGCCTTTGGGGCTGGAAGTTTTTGTCTGTATAATTTTGTTGGCCTGCATATGATTCTTTCATGAAGAATAAATGTTTTTCTGTGCACAAGAATAGAACAAAGGGACCTTATCTGCAATTTATTTATTTTAAAAATATCATAACTTTTATTGTTTTTAAAAGACTCAAAAGACTTTTACATCAAATAAATGCTGAATTCTTTGTTTCAGGATTCTGTATTTAGAATACAAAGTTTTCATAGTTTCCCCATAAAATATTAAGCTCCACAACTACAGTATGTGAGATGTGCCATGAGTTACATTCTAAAATATATTAAAACACAATACTAGGGCTGTAACGATACACCAAACCCACGATTCGGTTCGTATCATGATTTTTTTTCGTGGGGGGTGGGAGAAAAAAACGATTTTTAAAACAATTTGCGCCCGGCTTGGTAATAGATAACGGGTTCGAGCACACTGAGTAAATACTTGAACCCCTCGTTATCGACAACCGAAAATGGTTGCATATCTATGACGGCAAATCTATGGCAGTAATACGCGAGCGCACCACTGATGCTGTTGCGCGCGGTAAATCACATACGCCAGAGGAAAACAGATCTACACGCAAAGAAACGGGAGCCGCAAGCTCATTTCCAAACCGCGCATGAAATGTCATCTGTGCGCAATTCAAGGTAGTCACGAGGTGTGTCGCAATGCACCCTTATCACACAGGATCGTGGATCTGAGTGTCGCGATTTTGGTTTCATATCGTGTATCGTTACAGCCCTAGAAAATACAGTTTTTTTAATTAAGGTAATATTTCACACTATTTCTGTGTACAGTGCTGTTTGTACAGCATTAAATACTTTTTCAGTATTCTATGACAAATACATTGTGAAAAAGAACATTCAACATTCATTTTTGTTTGTTTTACAATATACACTCCTATTCAAAATGTGGGGGTAGGTAAATATTTTCTTCATTTTTTTAAATAAATTAATAAATGAATGATTAATACTAAATAAAAAGGGATAGTAAATATTTATATTGTTAGAAAATAATTCTATTTTGAATAAATGTAGTTTTTTTTGTACAACTTTATTCATCAAAGAATTAAAGAAAAAAGTATCACAGCTTCCAAAAAAAAAAATAAAGATAATAAATCAGCATGTTAGAATGATTTCTGAAAGATCATGTGACACTGAAGACTGGAATAATGGAAATTAGAAATTGTATTAAATATTACTGTTTTTTCTGTATTTTTGATCAAATATATACAACATTATATATAATATATAATATATAAAACATTCAAAATCTTACTGATGCCAAACCTTTGAATGGCAGAGAATATAAACTGGTGATTATATATGGCATGAATCACAATTCCTTTTGGAAAACTAAGCAAGCCCTTTAAAAAATGTCATTTGAAAGCAGCAGATGAAACCAGAAAGCATGTGATAAGGCTCATATGACGTGCTGAGGCCCTTGTGTCAGGCTGGAAAATCAAACGTGGAGCCTGAGGAAGTCCACATGTGTTAAGCTTGAAGTAAATGAAAGTAGCTGAACTGATAAGCTGATCGATTCGCCAGATACACTGACCGGCAGATGCCCTTGAGTGATGTGATTTGATAACCAACGTATTGGATTTTCAAGGTTCCTGATGAAAACAACCCTGACATGCTGAGTCAGTCAGGAAGCAAACAAGTAACAATGATACAAACACAAACTGTTTAGAAGAGCATGAACAGGATGGTGGGCTGAGACCGTGCTTGTAAGCTTTCAGGCAAAGCAGCGGAACAGTCACCATAAATTCTTGCTCTAATTAGACAATTTATCTTGTCAGCATCCTGCTCATCCACTTCGGTTTTTAGTACATTTGAGACTTGAATCTGAAATGTAACTAAAATTGAGAGAAAGCTTAAAAATCTTGCTTTTTATACTTCCTCTGACATGTTTAAAGGGCTCCGTAATAATTGCAGACTGTCAGGGAGGAAGGAAATAATTCACCCTTGTAACCTTTTCAAATGCTTTAAAAATAAGTAACAGCACTCAGGCTATAGAATATTGATCTGCTGAATGAAAATGAAAGAACATGGGAGATTGTCAAGGTCGAAATAAAGTATATGTAAAAAAAAAAAAATATATATATATATATATATAAAAAAAAACTTAAAATATGCTATTAAAATAAAATGATATAAAAATTCCAAAAATATTCTAATATAAATGAAAAGATTAAAATATTAAATAAAAACGATATAAAATTTTATTATATGCTCATTGTGAGAAAATGCAAATGAAGTACCTTCAAAATCTACTACATTCAGTTTCAAACTTTTATTAGATTTTTTTCTTATCTATTTGAGTTTTAGTTCTGAATTGCTGTTTCATTTCTAAACAGAGAACAACGATTCTCCACTCTCAGTTTGTTTGCTCAGAGATCAGAACAGACTTTGGAAGGATGTGACCTGGTGCTTCACCTTCTTCGTCTGCTTTCGCCCTTCTAAGGATTTTAATTTCTTCTCTAAGATTTGTAAATAGATTTCGCCTCCTTGGTTTGAAGCAATTATGTCTCGTATTAACCCACACCCTGTAAAGGCTCAGAGACAGCTGTGTGGGTCTTGAGGCAAGAAGCCGTTGCAAGAAGCGAAATTAATTAACATGTAGCCACTCTGCCATTTCTACAGTTATGTGACTCACTGAGGCTTCGTGGCAAAACACGAGTCATTAAAAACTTAGGGGAAATGCCATTAAATTCAACAACCAAGTGCAACGTGTTTCTTTATTCAACCTTTTTTCCTGTTAATGTTAGGGTACAGATCTGGGAAAATGTCAATTGTACCACCTCCACTTCGTGACAGAGTTCGAATCTAGACATTTCTCTTCTTTCCACTTTGCTGTTTCCACTAAAAATATCACTTAGGCTCTAAACGTCCTTGTCTCCAGAGTTCACCAATGGTTATGTCTTAAAAACGGAAGCATAAATTTTGGTGATACTATCCCTTCGTCCCTGAGGTGGTAATGGAGGCATTACATTGAGTAATGGCTCAGCTCACTCCAGTATGTCATATTAATCAATTATTTCCTGTGACAGACTCAAACGGTCCTATGGGGCATCTTAATTTACTCAAGCTAACCTTCGCAATCCCAGCATTGGGAAGTTTACTTAGGAGTTAAACATTTTTTTACTGTCCTGGAGTATCATTCAAGGGTCCCAAAGTCCTGAGGTCAAGCTGCTGCCTGCTTCAAACCACAGATCATCCATTCACTGAGGCAAATATGACTCTCTCTCCCAGACTGTGTGGGAGATTAGCAGACTTTAGCATGTAGCAGTTGGGTTTTCGAGATCTGAAGCTGCTGTAAATAAAGGATAGAGCCCCGAATGTTCACCCACACAGCCAATACAGTCTGATTAGCTCCATTTTGCTTTAGAGATTTCTGTTTGAATTACAAGATTGAGCTAAAGGCATGCTTTATTTTTGATCAAACCACAATTATGAAATGTTTTTTTTTTTTTTTGTAAAAGTCTATGAAAAGCATGACTAAAGAGTTTGGTACAGTGCAATTAAGTGGGGTATGATGTACAGTCAGGCAGCCATCATTGTAAAATAAACCCAGACGGAGGAGTCATTATGAGAGAGTTTATTTAGTTTATATTAATGAACGTCTGACTGTGCATTTTACTTCTTAATATACACTAAGTAACTAAAGAGACATGAAATATTCAATGTTGTCTTTTCGACCAATTAATTCTATAGAAAATTGTTTCTGGGCCTGGAGAAAAGGATAAAGCACACATACTGTTGATATTCTCTGATATTGCTAGGATTTCTAGGAGAATTTCTGAAGCTTGTAACTCCTAATTCTAAACCTTTTCAATGTGTTCATACTTTATTTGAATGTCCAATTCTCACTATTGATATAGTATTCACATGACGTCACACCCTTATAGGAACGTCCCCCTAGCTGGCAAAACAAAGCCTTGCTCCATTAACCAGCACTTATTTTTAACTCAGTTTGCATTAATATAGTAAAACACAGATATTAAAAGGTGAAATTCAGTTAACACTTTAGTGATGCATATTTTGTACAGAATACAAATACAACATGCAAGTTTCACGTTACGTTATAAGGAAAACACTGAACCATTAAGCAAAATGTTTATATTCTGGCCTCATCTGCTTTGCAAAGTATGCACCATTAATACGATTACTGAATTTGATATTTTAATATTACTGTTTTAAACATATCAAAGCATTTTAAGTGTTTGTACAACGTTTTTGTGCCGCTGTTTAATGACTAAAATATTGCCGCGGGTGCTTTAATAAGAATTGCAAATTGCCAAAACTTGAATTTTGTTCACATACCTTTGTTTTATTGCTTTGAGAGGTGATCTAAATATTTGCCACGGTGAAACAGATGAAAAATCGCTTGTTCAGCAGTTCTATGGATGTTTTGCCCTCCAAGTCTTCCAACAGGTCACATGAAAACTATGACTATTAACAAACAGTTATGACTTTTGCCTCAGGGATCTCCTAATTTCCATCTTAATAACAGTTAGCTGTTAAATTTAGGTTTCAGATTAGGGATGTAGGATATAGTCAGAATATGTGCTTTATAAGCACTCATAAAGAGCCAATGTGTTAATAATAGATAATATAATAAGCAACTAGTTAACTGTGAGAACTGTTCCTTATTATAAAGCGTTACCAATGATGCTTTTATTCAGAAAGGATGCATTAAATGAATCAAAAGTGACAGTAAAAACTATGTAAAATAAATGCAGTCCTTCTATTTAGCAAAGAATCCTCGAAAGAAAAACTTCCCACAAGTATATTAAGCAGCACAACTTAGCTTTAAACACCATTTATAGCAAACAAGGTTTCTTGAGCACTATATCAGCATATGAAAAGGATTTCATGAGACACTGAAGACTGAAGTAACGGCTGCTGAATTTGTAATTATTTTAAACTGTGACCATAATATGGAATTGTTTTAGAAACGCAGACTTGCCGAGCATAAGGGACTTTCGTATGTTGAAATGTACTCCAGCAAAATCACATTTGAGAGTTATTATTTATTACTTATTACTTATTTTGATGAAATCTTTCGGTCATAATCATCTACAAAAGGACAGTCCCATAGCTCTGAGGTGTCTATGGGGCTGACAAGGCCTCGGCGTGGTAACACGCATCATATCCAGTGAAGTTTGTGAGTGGGATCAGTGATGCAGGCTGAGATAATGTATGAAGTCACACTGTGATCGATGACAGCGTGCTAATCTGCTTGTGAGATAGTGAGCCCGCTGCCTTCACTCACAGCCGCTCGCTCTCTTTCTCTCCCTTTGTTTGAGGATCACATTATCTCCGAGGGCTTATTGCATCACAAGACAGAGGCCACAAAAACACCATCATGTCTGATTCCGTAGGGAGATTCATTGCCTAAGTTGATTACATGAATTTTTCTGTGGTCTTACATTTGACATTCATCAATAGGCAGAGGTTTACTTCGGTACTCATTTTCTCGGGCCGATTTGACACAAAAGCCCACCGCAATCATCTCAATCAATTACATTGACCTCGTCATTTTACACATTTGGACTGCAAGAGAATGAGATCGATTAGATATTGTAGAGATCTGCAGGTGAAAATGTATACATTTCAATGCATTTCCTAAAACTGTATTGGCTGAACACACAACCCAGCGATGACATCCCGCTGAAATAAACTAAGCAATCTTTGAAAGAGATTTTCTCTGCGCTGCTCTCCACTTCATTTGCACCTGACACGCAGAGACGCCACACTGCTGACTTTGATTATCCACATCTCCTCTCACCGCTGTACCTCTGACCTTGTGCTGTTCACCCTCTGCATACATAAGATGCCTCCCGATGTCTATCAGATAACAGCAGCACTGTCAAGCCTCCACTGGCATCAAGGAGAACTTTATGAGGAAGGATGGTCCCAACTAGCCCACTTGACACCAAAGGCTTATTAATCACAAAAAGGTAGCAGATTGCTTTCATTTGTAAATGATTATAAATGTGCTCCATATCCGCAAGAATTGGTAATTTAAAGCATTTACACCTCACTCTCACTTTCTAATATCTGGCTTGACCCACGGCAGGAACGAATCTTTCCCTGCAGGTCCCCTTTTATCCAGTCAATACCTTTTTTCTCAGCAAGAACTCCAGAAACTACACCAGTATGCCTTATTTAATCCATGCTTACACTGTTAATGACATGGAGGGAGAAGAAATGTAGGGTAAGCTCTGCCGCCGTGGCTTATAGTAATACCAGTAAATATCTACAACTACATTCCTTTAGACAGAGTCACTAAACTGCAGCATCAAGTCATATGTTTGCATATTTATTTAATATTTTCAAAATCTTCACTTATTGTATATTTTTGTATTTGTTTATTTATAGCCTATATGTTTAAATACTTCCTATTAAGAAAGGAATCATGTTTTAATCATTAATAAAAAAAATAAGAAGAAATGCTTCTTGAGCAGCATTTCAGCATGTTAGAATTATTTCTGAAGGATGATGTCATGATCTAGCTGGATGTGGCAGCTCAGGTCACTGGATGACACTCCAGCGCTCATGAACTCTGCGTGTTTTTGTGTCTGTTTTCATGCCTGGACGTTTTAACAATGAACTCATGTCTCCGCCCACCTTGCCTGCTATCGTGGTTGTTCGTTCATGTCTCCTCCTATCTGGTCTGTTGTCATGGTCACTCATCTGTTTCTCCGCCCCTCAGTGTCATTAGGGGCGTTCGACTTCATGCGGCGCCGGAAGAAATCGGCTGCCGCCTTACAAAACAATGCATTCTGGTAAGTTCATTTGTCCGACTTTGATCGGCGCTGCCTTTCGATCACATGTGCCTTCAAAGTAACGTGAGAGCAAAACGAGAGCCTTGATGATGACACACTTTATTCTCATTGGTCAGATTATGTGACTTACAAGTGTGTGCTGCGTGTTTTTTCTTAAAAAGTTACTGTATGTAATCAATCTTTATATGGAATATCTGATATTCAAACAATACATAAATGATGAAAATGAAGATTAGCCGATACGGTAAATATATATTCTTATTGTATAAGAGGTAATGACGTTGATTCAGCACACTACGGAAACTTATAAGTGTCCGACCTGATGGCCGTCTCTCTAATCCTCCCACGACTGCAAGGGGCTGCTCTCACCAGCCGGTGGCAGGCTAGTGTATTGCATCTCGAACGCACCTATTGTCACGTGCATGTCTTTGTGTTAATCGCTGGCCAGTGTTGAATGTACCCTGTGTTTTCTACCTGTGTCCAGCCATTAGTGTTTACCGTATTTCCTTAGTTCCTCGTTCTCGACCACACCTGTACCTGGATTTACGACTTTGTCTTGCCCCTCTGAATTATGATTGCTCCTCTTTCGACCCATACTATGTGTACTGGATTATTCTACTGTCTCCGCCTTTGATATGCCTGCAAACTGCCTGCATTTGAATCCGAAAGTCTCTCGCCTCATCCGTGACTATTGTTTAAAATACACTCAAACAGAAAACATCTTATTTAAAATTTTAATAATATTTCACTATTTTTTACTCTATCAAATACATGCAGTCTTGGACAGCATAAAAGATTTTTTTCAAAAATATAAAAAGAAATCCTAACCAACCCCAATCTTTTGGTATTTTTATGGTAGTGTCCATACACACACACACACACACACAAACACATATACTGTATACAGTACATCAAAATAATAATATATATATTTGTGAAGAAAAACAAATATTTGATATATAATATATATTCAAGCAAATACAAAAATACAAATTCGTAGAATGCTCAGTTTGCTTGTTTAGAGAAAAATCGATGGGATTTTGCCATAGGTCATAAAACGACCATAAATAATAAATCCATTTTAAGGAAATATTAATCAAACAGCATTATCTTCATGACATTTTTTTGTTCTTTTAGTTAAAAATGTACTCTAAAAGAGAAAGCAGATATCTGTCCAGAGCCCTTATCTATATTGGAAAAGCATTTAGAGCTTTTTAAAGTGACTGAATTCCAGATCAAGATTACAAACTCATCAAAGATTTAAAATCCAGGTCTAAAGCAGCTAAGTGACCTAATTACCTCTAAATTTACCAGCAGATCAAAGGGACTTCTTAAGCAGACTGATTGAACTATGGGTTTCTTAAGAAACTCCCATCTAAAGATGAAACAGGTACAATCACATTCGTTTTCAAATCAGAACTCGTTCTGTGTTTTCTTAGAGCTGAGCGACAGAAAAAGCAGTTTCTATTGTAGCGAGTATCAGATCGTGTTTAAAACTCGCCGAGAGCCTCTGAAGAGGGAGGAAATTCAGGCTCTTTCAACTCCACCACAATTATAATTACAGCCTTTCTGGTTTCCAGCTCTTAATCCACACCACCATTTGCCTTCAAAACTGATGAAACACAAAAGTACCAGCCCGAGATAAAGCAGAGGAGTCTGGGATTGTAGCTAGAATGGGAAGGAGGCTGAAATATGATTCATTTACACTTCAAATATGGTTCGAAGCTATCAACGCTGTCTTCTTATCTGTCCAACAGTCCCCTACACTAATTATTTCAATTATTGCTGTTTGGGTAAATATTTCAGTCACACTGTATTTACGACACACGCAGGCCTCCAATTAAATTAGTCTGCCTTTTCTGAGGTCAACAGGCAATTTTATACACTGTTCCAGATAATGAGATCTGAGGCATTTGCCTGGACGGGGTTGGCCCTGTTACACTGAGGTGAAACAAATACAGGTCATTAAAATGATACTTAAAAGCACAAAACTAACCGCCTAAAAATCTCCTGCCCTTTTCTTTTCCCTTTAATCGATTCTCAGCACACAAGAAGCTTGAATTCACAATGAATAACACTGGGTGGCACATCTGTATGGGCTTTTCGCCCATCCCAGTGAATACAAGGAGGATCTGAGCCTAAACACAGCAAAGCATTGAGTTAGGAAAGTGTTTTGTCTCAGGAAATATAGGCGGCTTAATGGGATTTTACGGCTATCCTCCTGGGGTGGATACTGCAAATCTCCTCCACACCCCTGCGGCAAGACCCAAATGATAATGACTCGACCAATACCGAGACTCCAGCTGCATTCAAAGGCTCGCTTGAGCTGCCTAAGCCAAAAGCTTACTTCCAGCAATGTCCTTTATGCCAGCATTATAATCATTATGAGTCATTACAGAAGTGTAAATTTTGGAACAATAGCATAATTCATCATCATCGATCCCATGAGGGTAAGGGGGAGGCGAGGGGGGGATCAATTGACGTCAGTCAGTGAGCTTTATTGCAGCCGTTCACTGAATTATAATTAGAACTTGTGTTATTAACAAAAACTCTGGAAGGTTGTTACATGGATTTTGACACAGAGTGGTCAATTCAAAGGAATAGTTCTCCCAAAAAATGGGATTCTGTCATCATTTCCGCATCTACATGTCATTTTTAACCTGTATGACTTTCTTTTCTTCGGAAAAAAATACACATTTTGAAAAAGGTACATGTTTTTATGGCCATTGTTGTTTTTGGACCCCACTGTACTTTCACTGTATAGACAAAATATTCTTAAAAACTTATTTTTGGTGTGTTCTGCATGAGAAAGAAAGCTTCCAACAGAATTTATTTTTGAGTTACAATAACTATCCCCTCAAAGCCTCACAGTTCTGTGCTTATGAAAAAATGTATGCTTTATTTTTAACATGGCCAATAAGTGGCTGTGTAAATGATTGGATTTTCTCTGTTTGTGCTTCACCGAGCAATAACTTGTTGGGCGTCTCTGCTTGGCTATGCTAATTAAAGCATTAATGCATGACTTCAGGATATCCGCTCCAGTGGAGTCTCATCTCATTATGTATATAGCGAGTGCTACAGGGTTCCACTTCCCCCTCTATTTGTTTGCCTAACATGCCTAAAAATAAGACGGCAAGGAGCCCTGGCTGTACACTTCTGCCTTTCTGCCTGCATGAACACATGAGAGCAGAACGCAAAAGTAAGTCGCTCATTGCTGGAGAGCTGCGGTGATGATGATGATGAATTATTCCCCATTTTCATGCCTTCTCGGAGCAAAGACCCAGGGATAGATGGGGCTCCAGCCGCCCACTGACATCTCCGCTCCTCACTGGGATTAGCAGAGAGGCACCACGGCCCAGCCTGGGCACTACTGGCCTGCTTCTGCAGCTTAATCCTGCTGACATTTCAATGGGCTCCATCCCGGCTCAGGCCCTTTTGTCAAAAAAGATGATTAATCATTGGGTTGTCGCCTGTCAGTGGTGGCGGCTGTAGTTAAGGTCTGCAATTCACTGTAATTCTGTTTTCCAGAGGTGCTTTCTGTCATTATTCAGCCCGAGCGATACCAGAGAGGCAGATTAGAAGTGGGCCGTCTGAGAGATATTCTTAATAGAGGCAGATTTCTCAATCGGCTTTGCTGGTCGGGGGGTAAGATGACTTACTCATATCGTCAGCCTCTGCTGATGATTAAATTCAGCGGATGGGGGAAGTGACTGAACACTAAGATGCATTAGACAGCAGATGTCAGTGTTAAAGTGTGCTTGGGTACGGATGTCTGACTATTCATCTGTGAGGGCGGATTCATTTTTAGCAAAGAATTTAAAGGGATCGTTCACTAAGAAATTAAAATTCTGATTTACTCGCCTTCATGTCGATCCAAACCTGTATGGCTTTCTTCCTTCTGTGGAACAGTCTGAGCATATGTTGCTTTTTTTCTTGTGTCTATGACTGAAAGCATCTCTTTTTGTCCCAGAGGGGCGTCTCGAGGCTTTATAATGATTAAAACACCTCCGATAGAAGTCAGAGGAGCTATCATGCTCTAAAACATTAAGTAAAGACTTCCGGCTCGCTCTGCTGGGCAATGATTTCCCTTAATTAAACAACCTCTGGAACTGGCCACGGCTCCCCGGGGAGGCTGGTCTTCGCCGGCTCGCACAGAAGCATAAGGCAGAGATCTCTTAAACTTTATGAATACAGCTAAGTCATTTCCTCATCTCCCTGAGGGCTATTAGGATTTAGCTCTACTTATTTCCCCCCACAGTCACATTCAGCCTCAGGATAATCCTGCTGCCCTCATGACTATACAGAAGGGAGCTTTTGGCGTCAGTGACAATGATCCAGAAATGTGAGAATGTGTGAGAATCAGATATTAGTCTTGGTCAGTTGGTGGTCCATCTAAAAAAACCAATCAGAAAAGAGCTTGCCATTTTGAGAAAGTACTTTTTATATGCATTTCATATACAGCCTTGGACAGTACTCCCACAGACTACTCACTAACCAAAGACTAATAATGATTGGTTGATTTCACATAAACCTGTCTAAAACCAACCAATCAGATTAGACCTTGCCAGATGAAGAAAGTACTTTTATGTGCCCTAATAAAAGGCCTCGGACAACACACTAAACAAACCACCTGCTGACCAAGACTACATTGTTTAACTGTTTTGCCAGTTTTTTAGATTTTTGTACAGATGCTTCTACGAGACAGCTCAGCTCTACCATACAGACACACTTGGTCTCATCCAACTCCTCCCACGGCCCCATCAAACTCCCAAGCAGCTGTCAGGACCTGTTCAGAGGGGCAATGAAAACATCTGACCTTCAGCTGGCAGTCCAACTAACATGTAGAGAGAGGGGCAAGACGAGATTCCCCTCCCCATAAACCTCCTCTCAAGGTCTATAACTGACAGCCCTCAGCATACGCTCCTTTGCAAATGGACCAGAGAGAAAAAAAAGAGAAATCACTCAATAAAACCTCTGTTGACACTCAGCTGGAGGAACAGTGATTCTTGTATTTTGAATATAAGATTCCTCTGCTTGTGAGTATAAACAATATCCTTGATAACACCAACTGTTCAAGGTAACTTGCTCTTGCATTCTGTTATAATGCGCATAAAAATATAATTACATCAATAATACATTTTACAATATTAAAGAATACATTAAATATAATAAATCGAATCATGCTGCTGGAACACTGGAGACAATAAGAAAATAAAAATCTATCAAATATTACCTGGAAATCATGTTTTATTAAGAAATATGAATAAGCCAAACAAAACAAAGCTATAAATAAATATATGTGTTTGTTGATCATTTTACCATTCAGAAGATATTAATACGGGGTATGATTTTCAATTACTTTTTAAAGTATAAGAAGTAGTAAGTCCATATACTGAAAAGGAAGTCAAGCTGACCATCAGGTTATCAAAAATCACACATTTTTAGATGGAGAACATATCCATATCAACATTCAGAACCAAGGCCATCTGGAAGAAATTGTGGCCTAATAAATCTAATATGGTTCATTTGATTTCATTCAGAAGCAATAGTGCGGACACAGCAAAGGGAAGCTGCTGGATTTGGCCAATTTTCTCATATCAAAAGATCTTCAAATTTAAATCCAATTCAAATCACTGTCTCAGTAATTGTTCTTCCACAGTACCCACAGCATGCAAAACATTTTAATTGCCTGTGGAGAAAGCAAAATAGGGCTTCATTCCTCACTCGGTTCTTGCACACGTCCCAGCTTGGAGCCGCTCATGTATCACTCTGATGGAAACCAATGCTGTCGTGGAGTATTTGCCATCTTCAGCGCAAATTGGAACCCCCCCTGCAGTTATTAATGAAATGCCCCGTAAATATGCAGCATTACTTATGCTCAACATATCATAATCAGGATGTCGCTGATTAAAAATGAGCTGCTCCTTGTGAAATGAGGTCCTCAGGATTGCTTGAATAAAGTACGTGCTGCGTGCTAAAATGCAATTATGTTTGTTGTGACTCTCTTAGCTTTTTCACAGTATAATGAATCCTGTGAAACTGCAATTAGGCTTAATCTGTGAAAAGTTCCCTAGAAATGACCCACTGCGCTGTTTAAAAACTCTCACGTTCTCTATAGTGTCAAAACTACAATGTTTATCGCATTACTATTAGTATTAACATATAACATTATTATATAATATACAGTATAATAAAACGTATTCATTTAACAATGCGATTTCTGTAGCACGCTTGTATTTACAATTTAGTCTTTTCAATAGAATACGAATAATAAAATAGTAATATTTAATAATAACAATTAAATTCACACATATTTACAATATCATATAATAATTATTATCGTTGTTATTTTTTGTGAAATCTTTTCTGTATTATTTATTATCTAAGTACTGTTTTTTGCAGTTTATTCTGTCATCAAGATGATTTCCTTGTGTGTGTAAACATTAACGTGTGTGAAACCTATGTTAAATAAATAAATAAAATATAAAAATATAATATGATGTCCATGGTAGTGGTCACAGATATATATATATATATACACAAAAACACACATATATTGGTCTTAAATGGTCTATGAATGAACAATACAGTCAAACGGCAATCCTCCTGTGCTTTTCACTATTATTAATATTGCTAAATATTTGTGAATAAAACCCTTCCTGAGCCCATCTTGAGTTATCTGCAATCCCTTAATCTCTGCGGATATATTTATCAAGGCACATCTGTGCTTTTCTGACGGTTTTCTCCTTTGTAGTGGCTGCGTAGACAAAACCAGACAAAAGACTCTACTCCCCTGACGTTGACGCACTGGCGGCGTGGTGAAGTGGGTGGCGTTCCACACTCTACTGTAAGTGTGTCAAAGATCCCTGCAATAAAATCTAATTATAAGCCTGCGTGGATGTGTATGTGTGAGAATGAACGTCTCTAACACAGATGTGTCTTCACTGCCAGAAGCAGTCTCGCTGGGACGTGCCCCACTGAAGGCATTTTGATAAACGGCCTGTTCTCTGGGCATCTGAATCTCTGCAGGGGACTCAAGGGACCATGTCTGTCTCGAGGGGTGTATTGAGACATCTGTGTGGAGATGGAGAGGGAGGGAGGGGGATGTCTTCAGCGCACCGTACCACGCCTTTGTCTTGATTACAGCCTTAAGACAGAAATTACTCTGCAGTATGAGGGAGGAGTGGATCAGTCTCATATTCAAGGCAAGAATTTCATTTGCAAATTCAAGTGTAATATGTTGCTACTCGTGTGAATGTGCAGCTCCTTGTACATGATCTTTCTTTTGCAGCGCAAGCACAAAGCCAATCTCAGATTTTTAGAAGCATAATACTCTGACTATATACGTACAGTACTGTGGTATGCAGTACATATCTATGCAAATTTTCTATGTGCAATGAATGCCCAGATAATTTCAAATACATTTTCCAATATTAGAATACACTACAAAGAACAATGTATTACAGACTGATAATTCATTCATTCATTCATTTTTCCCATTTTCACACTTTTCTGGTTATGGATCTTTCAATATTAACCAAATATTAAACCAATATTATCTACTGTAAGAATCTACTGTTTGCCTCGAAGCAGATTCCACTCCACAATATGTGTTTGATCATGCTCATCAACCAAAAAGGCTTAATTATTACAGAGGAGAGATAAGTCAATAGTTGTGTCGTTTGAAGACCATTTGGGATGATTACCCATTGTAGGATGGAAGCGGGTGTGGGACACTGAGAACCATCTCAGACAAAGAGGTGTTCGAACATGATTAACATACAGATCACAGCTGGTACAAAAGGAGCAGCTTCATTTACATAAAGGGAGTAAACTTTAACTGTATAAAAGGTTTGAACGAAGAATGTTCTGGGTTCATTCGACTCCGCTGAACCCAAGGTACTACATGTACTTTGTCACACTGCTATGCTGCAATAAACATCTTCATCTAGATCTTCAACGTCCTCATCATTTTTTCTAACACTAACAAAAACTTTACCATTTGGTGGGTCTCTAATGTTACTTGCAGTATTACAAATATACAGTACATACATGCATAAATGTTGTGTAGCCTAACGCAAATTAAATATAGCCCAAAACGAAGATAATAATAGATTCTGACAATATAGAAATTAATAGGCCAAACAGAAATTAATATAGACCATAGCATTTTAATAAATGGATCATCAAGGACAGCTGGTTAATATGCAGGTGTGGCTAAGACTAGCTTCTCAGTACAAATAAAAAAAGAAGGAAAAACAATTATAATAATATAAAAAAAAAGATATACATTTGTTTCTATTGTAGTACTCTTATGATATCTACTGTAGTTATTGTATTATTGTTATCAGACACTAAAAAACACATAATAATGTTTCAGAATCAATGTTTGTTTAAAAAAAGCAAATTCAGCCACAATGCAATGCAGTCAATTATTGAAATTAATATTAAAATACTTCCATTTCACATTTATCATGCTAAACATGAAATGTGATTCAGCCTAGTGACAACAAAATAGTATGCCACTGCTACTATAATGTTAATCTTTGTATATTACATACATTTTCCAAAACAGTAGGTGGTACACAATGTATACTTCATACTATTTAGTAAGCACTAAGCTAGAGTGCCATTCTGCACACAGCCAATGTCAAGACATACACGTGGACGTACGGCATCTCAAGAAACAGATTAGCTTTGCGTGCAACATGAGTATCCTTTCATAATAGCATGATTGATGTAAACAGAGGCCTTTGACATTCCTGACATTGAATTAACGTTCCTTGTCATAGAGATTCAATTTTGTGCCGCTGTGGTAATGGACAAGGCTCATTATGGCAACAGCCAACAACATTAAACTCTCAATACACACTGTAAGAGAAGATTAAATCTGCAGATGTTATTATAAAGCTCATTAATTAGCCACAACTGCCATACCGTCCATTGAAGAGCGCATGTTCATAAGATCGCATGTTCTCCACGGTCCGCACGGTATAAACAATACGCTGTAAGGATGACATTGCCCACATCTCTTCTCCTCTGTAATCATGCTGTTCGTTGCTATATTAAGAATCAGGCAAAGACAAATGCTCTGTTCTTACAACAAAGGCCAAAACCACTGTCATCCATTAGATGTAAATTAATATACCGAGGACAAGCATGTTTAATAATACCTCTCAAACCTGTTTTCTACATACGCTTGCACTATATCATATTTACATTCACATAAAAAAAGTCTAAATCTATAAGCAATCGTTTTCTGTGGTCAGCGAGCTTGACCGGAGCGAATTCAATTCTCAATTTTTCCCCATTAATTGAATTATAAAGGCCATTTTATCTCCATCTCTCACTTTCTCTGAAAAAGGTTTTCCTATTATAGATAAAGTGCGAGGTAAAAGCCCAGCTCCCTTGTTTGCAAAGACGGGCACCTTGACTTCAATCAGCCAGACTGCCGCCCTTTCCGAGCGATAAAGGGGGTTATTCGACAACGTTAGCGTTCCAGTTGTGTTGCAGTCTTCTCCAAACACGCTGAACTGAACACTGCATTGAACACTAAAGTGGAGAGGAGAAAAGGGCAGTAAAAACATATTATGCTAAGAGGTGATGCTACATTAACCTGCTACATTAGCACAATCGCGCTGCGCTAGCAGCTCTTCGCTATGCTCAGTGATCTGCGGCAATCATTCTGCCAAAATAAGATTACGTATGTGGCCCTATTTCTCCTCAAGAGTGTGTTTTAGCAGAATGCTTTACTCCTGAGAGTGCAGTCAACACAGTCCATTCAGCCGAGGCAGATTGAATTAGCTCTAGGACGCTTTTGTCTAAAACTATAGCATTGACAGGAAGTATCTGGATACGCAGTTTGTAGTAGCCAAAGTAGGTTGAAACAAATGCTATTAGAGATGGTTAAACTGCTGTTAAAATACAAAATATGTATGCATTACGTCATTACAAAATTAGCACAGATGGATAGGCCCTATGTCCTATTTCTTGTTTAGATAAACATTTTGCAGTGAGTTATGAGTTGAAGATTTTTAAGAAATCACTGGTTAGGATGTTTCATCAAAGGCAAAAATCCTTCTTGAAGTCAGTTGCTGAATTTCATCCATTGAAGCCAAAGAGTTATGAGTCATGGAAGTGTTGACACTGTAGTGTTGTGGGCAGGCAGAATAATGACCTTTTAATTATACATTGCACTGACAGTGTTTTAGATTTATAAGTCTAAACAGAATGATGCCATGTAATTACATTCCCATTCATTAAAAATAGCTTGAGTGCATCCATTTACGTGAATTAATTTGAATTAATTTCCTTTCAGCATATGGGTATTTTTCCATTTTAATTGCAAGCTTAAGGAATCAGATAAATTACTCAAATCATCCCATATATGATAACTGGATCAGTGGAAGGCAGCACAAGAAAATCATTACAGAAAACAAGTTAACAATAAATTAATAATTTATTCTAAATCAAGATTTAGAGTGTGTGTTTCTGAAATCTGAAATAGAAAATAAATATCTCTATAGTATAACCCAATTTGTTTTTTCTTTTCCTGTGATGAATTTCCAACACCATTACTCCCAGTCTATATGTGATCCTTCAGAAATCATTTTAACATAATAGTTTGGAGTTCAAAACACATGTCTTATTTCAAAAACAGTTGTGAAAACAGAGGATAAAATAAAAAATATTTTCGTTGTTACATAAATGCCCACTTTTTTTACTGTCACTTTTATTTAGTTTACTGCATCCTAGCCGAATAAAAGTATTAATTTCTTTTTTTTTTTATCTTATTGACTCTAAACTTTTAAATACAAGCACTGCATGTGTGTTTTTTATTCACACATCCAAAGAAATCACTATGCTGGCAAAATCATCTCCCATTATATAATCAATAGTCTTCTACAAGCCGATGACCAGATCTGTTAATTAATATAATTTGTGTCAAATCCTGAGCTTGTCCTGAAAATCCATCTGACTGAAAATCTATTGAACACCACATCCATTTTCAAGTGGGTTGTTTCAACCCACACAAAACACTTTTTGGTCATTTATTAGCTGAATTTTGAAAGCAAGAAATCTAAAACAGAACCAAAACAACCTGAAAGTATTGTCTGCACACATTTGTAAAGAATGATAATTTCCCCTACATAGCAGGATCGTGTTACTGTAACTGCAAGTTTACTATAAAGCTGTGTTGTTTACATAAAAGAGCCTGTGAATGTACAACCTTTCAGCAGCACACCTAAGGGGCCCCATCTCTGCTCAGGGGTCTTAAATCTATGCCAAGCACACGATAAGTGACCGTCATTAAATGAACTCCCAGTAGACTGGCAGTGTCACAGGAAGGCCATGAGGGGGCAGCCTGCGGAGGACAGACATCACTTAAGATCCTCTTAGGGTCCTCGCACTGGCTGATTGCTGCAGTTGACAGGCTATCTCTGCACCTCAGGAGCTGCCATGAAACTGTCAGCTGTCTCATATATTCAGCCCCATCACTTCACACCTCATACATTAAATTGTAGCCATAAGCACTTCCATGATCTACAGTAAATAATTCAGATGCTTTCGAGTCTGGGGAACAGAAATCCTGAGTGGTCCAGTCTGCAAGCTTAAGTGGCAACCCGTCTTGTGTTCCTGATGCTCAAATGGCACTGTAATAGATTGCGTATGATCACGGCGCAACACACCACCTTCGTTTGATCAATGCTGTGGGTAAAGCTCCGGTTCAAAGAGTTGAGTTACACAAAGAAGTCATTTCTATGTCAGTCTCTCTGCTCTCCCTCAGAATGTTCTCCCCTCTCCAGTCTCCCATTGCACAGCTGCTCAGAAACCAGCCGCTTTGATCTAATGGCCAACTTGATCTTTCCACATTGGGCCCGTACTCCAAATGGAGATCAAGCATTACCTTGAATGTTATTAAGCCAGCACAGGTGCCGCCGAACCTGTACGCAAAGCCCGGCTCACTTTGATAACACCTGATCTGCTTCTTGGGACCTTTTCCTCCAATTACTCTCATCTAAATCTGAAAGGACAGTCGTTTCGAATGACATACTTGTTCTAAGGCTGATAAATAATAACCGGGATTTAAAGGCCATTGAGAGTTGACACTGTATTGATTACATTAAGGTAGCTGTGTCGTGCAAGATCCTATTCTCCGCTAGACTGCTATCTTCCCGCTTCAACAAAGCCATTCCTTTGGCTGAGACAGCTAGTTCAGGTACTCTATTTAGTAGCTCATTAGAAAAACACTTTACTGTACATTTCTTTGTAATCATCAGTTAAAATTTTTTTCCAAATAAACGCTAATCTTTCTTCATGTTTTTCAGTTAGCAAGCTAATAGCTTCCCTTACGAAAATTAAGCATGGTTTTACCATAGTAAAAGTGCAGTGTTGTTTTTTGCAGTATTCATTATCAATTGTATAACCACGTTTTTATTACAAAAGTCATGGTTAAACTATGGTTATTTTAGCAAAACCATGGTTAATTTGGGGTTACTTTTTTGTGTTTTTAGTTAATCTTTGGTTAGCAGCAGCTATAGCTCTTTAAATGGCATGTAACATATTATAATACTAAAATGGTCAATAAACATCCCCTTTTTGTTTTTAGCTTTCAGCTTAGCCTAGCATCATCTTTTAAATCTTTTAATTTTTCATTGTAATATGAAAACGGTCATTAACATTCCCCTTTGTTTGTGTTTTTAGTTAGCTGTCGATTAGCATGCTAACAGCTTAACATTAGCTTAACATCAGCTTAATATTAGCTTAGCCTTTACCTATAACATATATAGCAGAAGCTAAAAATTTAGTCTAAATTAAGTGTTCTTCTCTCTGTTTTCAGTCAGCCTTCATTACCAAGCTAGCTTAACCTAGCTTAGCCCATTAAAATGTTATCACATTATCTTATCTTTACTAAAAAACCTTCAAATCCTACTTAACCATCACATGCTATTTTCTTCAACAGGGATATCACATAAAAGCCAAAAATAGCAACATTTTCTTTCTTAAGGTTTTTAATTTGCCATTGTTTATCTTAACATAATGCTAACTGGTCAAGAAAAGCTTTGTTTTGACTGACTAGTACATTTTAAAATGTTTTTGATAAAGAACAGAGCATGCTTCTGCTGCGGGGATATGATCTTGCACGACAAAAAAAAATAAGATAAAAAAATAATGCAGTTGAGTGTAAAACACGAGGTGAGTCTACAACTGGAAATAAAAATTGTACAGAATAGAACAACAAAACAACAGCAAATGATTTCTGAGAGAGTATCAGACAATATGAAAAAAGAAAACATAACTGCAAGGGCTTCCCCTCCGTTTCCTTGTTAGGTGTAACAGATGAAAAGAAAGCATTTTCGAACAAATGACTTTGTAATGGGGAATTGATGGAGCCGTTTGTCCCCCCGATCTGGGTGGAGTACATGTTCACAGAGCCCTCCACCCTCATATAAGTACGGTGCCAATGTGGCGTGAAATGCAGGCTAATTGCCGTTTGGATGCAAGTGTGTAAAAACAGCCATTACTTCGCTCCGTCCTCCCTTCAGCACTGAGCTGAGGGTTAAATGTGCCGTGTGCCAGATGACAAGAAATGTAGCATGAAATACAAAGACAACTTGGCCTTCATCCCTCAGACGAACCAGCATCGTCAGAAAACATCTCCCTTGAGATAAACATAAGTGTCATAATGTTTTTATGTTAAACAAGCTATTTCCTAACAAGCGTCCCATATTTCATTGAACTGAATATGCTCCACGTATCTACAGACAGAGAAGTTATGTCTAATAATTCATTTCTAGACAGGTTTACATGTATTTCACCTACAAATAGAGTTTTATACAATAAGATTATTTCATGCAAGCAGCTTCAACGTCGCAAGAGCGTTCAGAAAAGCACAGCCTCAAAGTTGCCCACATGAAGTGAGTTTGTATTATAGAGATTGAAAGCTTGCTTTCTGATGAGCTTTGACTTTGAAAATCTTGAAGACTGTGGATAATAGATGTGGAAAGCGCAATCTGCACAAACACGCTCTTTTCATAGATATTGCTGTGGATTAATATTTATTCTTATCCAGCAAACTCTGGAAAGCATGAAGAGTTCCACGCCGCATCAGCACTCCTAGACTCACATGCTTTCCCAATGTCCAATTTGCAGATGTTTCTATGCCATCCTTGACAAAATACCTGTTCTGTGCTTTGCATATGAAATTCTCTGGGGAATATATATTTATAGGCCAGTGGCAGTCGGGAAACAGTTGTTTTAATATGAAAAATCCTGCCTGTGCATTTCATACTTATGGAGACTTGTGCGGCTTTCATTATGCTATTATTACAGTCACTGTAAACAAGAGCAGAGTCACATGGTAAACAATGAAATATGGACTCCACAGTCAGCCACTGGAAAGACCAAAGAAAAGCTGGACTTGATTAAGAGTTGAGAAGAATGCTTGTGGGTTTGTGTTTATAAAGTTCTAACTTTTGGACGAGAGTGTTTTCTTAAAAATTGGGATTTAAATTTTAATTTAAATAGAATTTAAAGGTGCCATAGAATGGAAAACTGAATTTAGCTTGGCATGTTTGAATAATAACAGTTGAGTACATGGACATAACATACTGTGAGTCTCAAACACCATCGTTTCCTACTTCTTATAGAAATCAAGTGTTTGCAAAA
>JAUMHQ010000075.1:6358338-6369427 GCA_032361165.1 Enteromius paludinosus | reverse complement strand
CTAAACTACATACCTTCTATGTACATATCAGAGAACAATTTAAAATATTCTCTCAATGCATTCTATGGCACCTTTAAATAATTATAATTTACTTATATCTTTTCTACATGTGACTTAAAGTGTAAGTTTATCCCATAAGTTTTTTTTTTTTATTGAAATAATATTTGGATACTAAATTTTGTTTTCCTCCTTTTTTGTATGTATTTGTTAAAATTATAGTTCTTGCTTAAGCAAAAAGAAATCCATTATTTAGTGAAATTCCTAAAAATATATATATTTTAAAATGCATCTTATTAATATATTAATATTATTAATATTGTAATTAATTATTACAGCACTAAATATTTTAAGATTTTCTTTGTAAACAAATACTGCACAAAAGTAGAAAGGCATTTATACAATATTTAAAATATTTTTTTATTAACAAATATTGTGTGTTTGTATATATATATTTCCCCTTTCCAATCACACTGACAGAATATTATCAATATTTTTTTTATTGTTAGCATAATATCCAGTGTAATTATTAACAGTGATTTGAATAAAATAAAATCTATAAATAAAATAAAAAATATATTTTAAAATTTAACATAATTGTGATTATTTATTATAGCACTTCTTATAGCACTAAAACTTGTATGATTTTCTTTGTAAATAAATACTGCACAAATGTAAAAAAGGCATTTATAATATTTAAAACATTATATATTTCAGATATTATCAGATATTTTATATTTGTGTGTGTGCGTGCGTGTGTGTGTGTATGTGTGTAAAGAGATGATAAACATTACAAATTTTAAGGCAGCCTTTAATGGTACAAAATATTTGCCACTACCTAACAAATTTGACTGCCATGATATTCATATTAAAGACTTGTTTTATACTTTTGCATTCACATCAGTTGCTTTAGAGCTGTCTTCATGCATCCAATTTCACTTGGAGCTCTTAAAATTCCCTTATTTGGATGCCAGTATGCAGCTGGATTTTAAAGTGCACAATAATTGTGGCTATCGCAAATAATCGGGATTAGATCAAATAATCGCAGCAGCCCTATTGCGTATGGAGTGTAATGTGTAAATACATTTCCTCTGCCAGAGGCAGTAGCCCTCAGATGCTGTGGACAGAATCTAATCACAGCTGAATCCCGTCCTTTTTTAAATTAACAGCTCCTGGTAATTGCTAAAATAATGGAGTCAGTGCTCTCTGGGCCTCAGGTTAACTTCCTCTTTGTGGCCAGCTCCTTTGGCTCTCTGACACACCGATGGAATTAACAGCCGCTCAGCTCCAGCTTAAAGGTCAGGCATGGGCGCTAGTTGTGAGAAAGTGCTGATATTACAGAAGCATTCTTATCCACAGTTCACAAGAGGATAAGATGTGTCAGACAATAACGCAGACCCTCAGTTCATTAGTTTCATCAAGCCTTTTTCATTGTTCTATTATGATGATGCTCTCGCTCTGGAACATGGGCATCGCCACATTTGACTCTGCATAAATGACGATCCCCTCTCCAAGCAAGAGCATCTTTTGTAATATCAGTGTGTCACTTTCCAAATAATCCTTTTCTTTGTCGGGGTGGGGGAGTGTCAATGTTTTTAACCATTTATACTGCTGGAATGATAAAAAGCTATTTGTTTTATAAGTTAAATATAAATAAAAGAATATATTTGATTACAAACAATTTTTTTAAATAATTTACTAAATATTTGTTATATTAATATTACTGTGCTGTCAAACAATTAATTGCGATTATTAATTGTTAATAATAAACTTTTGTGTATGCATACGCATTATGCATGTATATATTTAAGAACAAATGTCGTTTATATATTTAATATATTTATTTCTTAGTTTAATCGGATCCATAATAAACATTTTTGTTTACATAATATATGAGTGTATACTGTGCATATTTATTATGTATATATAAATACAAACAAATGCATGTAAATATTTAAAAAAAATATGTTATATTTATATGTTAAATATGTTTATATATAATATCAAATAAAATAATCTGAATACATAAATGTATAACGATATATATAATAAATATAAACAGTACACATACATACATAAATGTAAATAAAGATTTATTTTGTATGCAATTAATCACACTTAATCATTTAAAAAGCAGTAATTTTTATTTATAATATCAATTATATGAATATAATTATGTACCTGTAAATACATGTAAATATCTTTCAAATTTTATACTGTATGTGTTTGTATTTATATATACATAATAAATATACATGGAACACATGTATTATGTAAACAAAAATTCTGAATTTGATTAATCATGATTAATTCATGATCATGCATCACTCATTTTATATATATATAGAATTTTTTTTTTGTATTTTCACCAACAAAAATGGTTTAAAGCCGGTTAACACTATCTTTTGCGATAGCGAGTCAGTCAACATTATTTTTGTCATTAATTGTAATAATGCAGTGAGATTATTGTGTGCACAATGAGTCTGACAACAGCCAGTGCTCCACACAGAAATGTGATCTGATCATCATCAGTCTGTCTGGAATGACATGAAGTAACAAAACAAACTGAGAAAGACTAAATCCAGAAGAACTGTGCCAAAAACTATAGAAATAACCTGACTTAAAGCATTTTTGTTGGTGAAAATACTAGTGGCCTAAGACTTTTAAACAGTACTGTATATATATATGTTTGTTTGTTTTTTGACAGTACATATTAAGCCTGATTAAAAAAAACTTTAAATAGTCATGAATTGACTTGCTAGTTAAAAATAGTTTATAGCTTTCTCATCCTTGCTTTTTGCCCACTAGGAGCAGTATTTTTCCAACCTGTTCATTTACGGCTGGGCAACAGCCTGAGGTGAGAGGGTCTGAGATTTATTTAAACATAAAATACCCTGGACACTGTCTGGCTAACCGGTATACATACTAACCTGCAATGTTTGGAGCCTCTTGACATTGCTACCTTAATTCAGCAGGAAGCCATTAATTTAAATGACATTATGAGGACAGCGTTGGCACGCTGAGTAAGCGTTGCACGCGCTTCTCTTTCATTATGAAGTGCTTTTAGAGCTGAAGAAGAAAGGAAAGGGTGTGCTGCTGTATTAAAGTCTCATCCTAGCTTAAACCATCAAGCTACTCGGAAATCTTGTGGTTTATCTACAGCCTAAACCCCCTGTGTAAGACATATCTACTGTCCATTGTTAGAAAACACAGCGTGCACCACAGCAGGGATAGAGCTCCATGAGACTGGACCACTGTCAGGATGGGATAAACTACAGCTCAACAAAGAACCTCTAATCCGCATCTCTGGCAGCTGTTGGCCTTCAGAATATTAACTGCTTTTCAGGCTAAAAAAAAAAGCAGGCATACCCGCACAAGTGTGAAATGCAAGTCTGCATTTGAGTGCAAGCAACAATACGGAGCGTAAAAAGTTTTGCACACAAGGTCAGCAGCTCGCTCTCGTATTCCCCCCACGCACTGTGATAATCCTCCACTCTGAGTGGGGTCAGAGGGTGAAATGGTTGTGTAGGGTGCAGAGGCAGGGCTCGAGGAGGAACCAATACTGCCTGGACTACACAAGCTTAAGGCCAGCGAGGCTAGGCCAGGGGCCAGGGAACTGCTAATACCGACCCAAATTGTCTGCTGCTCCAGATGCTTGCATTTCAAGGCTAGAGAAGAAAGGTGAAGAAGTCAAGAGAGGAGGAGATGGAGAAGTTAAGATCAGGAGTTAAAGAGAAACATGCTCACAGCAGAACAGCCTTCCAGTAAAATTTCCTTTAAAAATGTGGCAATGACATTTAATTGGTAAATAATGTCACCTTATTTAAATCTTGGATATGTTTTTTTATATATATATATATATATGCATAGAATTCTGTGGAGGCACAACCCATAGAACACTGCTGATGTTCATGGGACAAAAGATCTAAGTGCATAATATCCAAACAAAAAAATGACAGAAAAATAAGAGAAATAAAAGAACAAACGAATGACAGAGAGAGAAACAAACAAATAAACAATAGAGAGAAATCAAACGAATGAACAATAGAGAAAAATAACAGAGGGAAATAGACAAATAGATTTAGACAGACAGACAGACAGACAGACAGATAGACAGATAGACAGATAGATAGATAGATAGATAGATAGATATTATTTACTCTGACTGTCAACAGTGCTGGATTAAGCCAAGCTGAGAAGATTTGTACTCACCCTGTCTGAGAGGGGCTCATGGAGGGCAGGGGAAAAAAAGATACAAAGAGACAGAGTGCACGAGAAAGAGAGTTCAGGAGCCCAACATACAGCTGTCTTTTCTGCCTTCACCTACCGCTCCCTGCAGAAAAACAAGAGGCTGCTGGTCCGGGGCCAAGAGCAGCTCAGCGGGTAGCATACACTTCATCAAGCTCACTTATCTCTCATGAGCACACCCATTGGCCACAGCTCTGACAAAGAGCCCAGCTACTGATTTTAATGAATTTTGGATAATGTTTTGCTATGTGTTGTATAGCAACTTGACAATGAGGCTCCAACATACAATTCCCAACAGTATACAGTACTTCTATAAATAAAGAGACAAGTACACATATACTGGCTGAGGTGAGACGGCAACAAAGTGACAGCAAGCCAAAGAGAGGGAGCATTAAAAGAGCAAGCGTCAGTCTTCTTGTAATGAGTTTTGTAAAAATGGCAGTTATGACAAACGGACGAGGTTGTTAATTAAATGTGAACAGCTGACGTCCATCTAGGCTGCTCCGCGGCCCGAGCCATTCACCAACAAATCCCTCCAGCGCGTGAAACACTGAAGTGTTTTATAATGAAGCGCACTGTAAATCAAAACAAGTCTGTGAAGGCTGAGGGCGAGCTGAGCACCATACTGGGTCAGTTTCTGGGTCGTCTCACGCTCCATGTGACTGTCTCTTTAATCTGCCCCACAAACAATAGAGCGAGGGTGATTTTATGGAAGCAATTGCTGATGCGAAGTTGCCTGAGAAATACATTCAGCTCTCTCTTTCTTTTTTTTTTTCTTCTGCTGACCTTCTATGTAGGAGGCACTGCCTCATTCTCCTCAGTAAGATTGCTCTTGGCCTTTCACAAATTGATTAAAACCTGCCCACTCAAAAAGGGCCGCCTGGCAGTTTCCCCCCAGCCTTACAATACAACGATGTGTGATAGGAGCAATTCTATAATTTAATTAGGGGTTGGCATTGTTTTGGTTGTAACAGCTGTTAATAACACTTTAAAATCATATTTTTAAACATGCACGAGACAACCTACATGGAGCAATGAATTATTTTCATGCTTTTGCCAATAACCAATAAATTATATTTCAACTATATGTTATTTAGTTAAAATAAATGTAATACATTTTTTGTTTTTATTTCTTAATTACACACTACAAACTGAAATCATTTTTTTTAAATAACTGCTACAACAATTAGTAATTAAATTTAAGCATCACAAAATTCTATTCATCCATGTACAGTATGAAATTGAATATTAGGATCACACTATATTTTAAGGTCCAATCCTCACTATTAACAAACCACTAACTATAACTTTTGCCTTAATAAACTCTAAATGTGTTGCTTATTAATAACTGGTAGTAACTGGTAGTTGGATTTAGGTTTTAGGTGGGATTAGGGATATAGAATATATGGTCATGCAGAAATATGGTTCATAACTACTAATAAACAGTCTATATGTTTATAATATGCATGCTAATAATCAAACTGTGAGAACTGGTTACTAAAATGTTAGAAAGATTAATAGTTACATGAAATTAAGAGTGTTAGATAAAAGCAATAATGTTCTAAATAGACTAAAAAACGGATTCTAGTCTGATTACCAATACTGTGCTTCCCTAATTATATCACATCATTTTGTTTGATATTGTACGGACCGCCAAATTTCTCATCGCTTGATTGCTGCATCATGTCTGGTTCCATAACAGTACAAAACTGTACATAACAGACCGTCAGCGAACAGACGCTATATATTCATCACGATTCAGGAGTTGTGAGCCAGTGAACAAACTCATATGGGCAATGGGTCAGCTCATTTCCTCTCTCTCATTCCAGCTCGTTCAAAGCCATGTGCTCCAGATCCTCTGAGCCTCACTCTATGTGAAAGACAAGCTTTGTCTCATCCTCTCGCAGGTACAAGGACACAGCACACAGGGGGGACGCTGCACACAAGCAAATATGTGCAAGTACAAAGGCAAAACACTTAGTGACAGCTTCTGAGTGCTTTTAAACACAGCCTGGCCCACTCAGCCTCACCAATGCGGAGCGGCAGGTAAGCGTGCAGAGACGGTGTGCCTGTGAGGACAGTCCAGAAAGCAAAAGATATGAAATATTTAGAGAAAAGCTGTGTTTTTCACTTGCTTTCTCTGACTCATTCCTTTGAGTGCAGGCAGAAAGGGTTGTGAACCTACAGTGTGCTGTTATGCTGAAGGTCTAAGTCTGTTATGGGGGTGTTGTGATGGATTTTTACCTTGGGTAAACAGCATATTATATTTTTACACTATTACAATGCAGCATATCATAGGCGTCGGTTAACCAACACCAGATTTTAAAGTAACATTGCAATGCTGTACAAGTAACTAAGCCTCCAAATACTCCCAGTGCCACAATATTCTTTAAATGCGAGGGCTGCACTATGGTAATACTGTAGTATATAATACCAATAATATTTTCATTAGTTTCGAATGAAAATGGTTTAATTAAGTGGGAAAATTAGAAAAATGTAGTACAGTAGTAACAATATTGATGTACTTTATTGATACATTTAATGATATTGTTTCATAACTATAATATTTCATATAATAATAGAAGTTATTATAATTATTCCTTAAAAATAAACTGTTGTTTTCTAAATGCATAAAGTATAAATCATGTATAATACAATTATGTAATATATATTCATAATAGTAGTAGTAGTAGTATATATTGATGTATTTGATTGTTACATTTAATGAAATAGTTTAACTATCGATTTTTTTATAAATTATAGAATTTATTTAGAATTATTAGAATGTATTATACAATGATTAAATGTATATATACATAGATTTTATTCTTTTTAAAAATTAAAATGATCCTCGTCTACATTGGCGCTTTCACTGCGTTTCAGAAATGATCTCCGTCTACACTGCACACCCGAAAGCGCATGTCACATGACCATTCATGCAGGTACAAGATTTGTATAATTATATTCCCTGTTTTTTAGATAGCTGATGCGTCTACATGCTTGGAGCAGTTGAATGGGGAATCTACCTCTGCATAGCTATAGGTAGACTGGGTCTGCAGCATTTATATTTTCAATATCTATATGCATTAGTGTAAACAGGGCCTTAACTTCAAGTAGCGCAGTTTGAAGAGTAATGGAAACAGAGCTACTTTTTGATTTATGCCACTAGTTTAGAGACATGCTTCGTATGAACTATTGTAATAAATCCCATCTCTCTCTCATAGACTGGCCTGTCTCATGCATGTGGTACAGCTTTATTCCAGGTCTTCCTGATCTCGGCTTCGGTCTAATCTCAAATTAATCCTCAGATCCAGCCATACTGCTATCATACAGTACTGGCCTGTTCTCCTGAGCCTCAGAGCTTTACAGACCCTCAAGAACTCCATTCTCTCCTCTCATTACAGCAGCTGAGAAACAGACAGAGCAGTAGAGACCAGGTGAAAAAGCAAAAACTGTCCTGGTTAAGCACACTCAGAATCTGTACATTTCTTCCTAAACGAAAATCAGTGAAAACCAAACGATACCATCTTATTATACCATAAACGTAGCGTCAGATTATCCGAAATAATAACACAAGGGGTGGAAGAAGTGCAGTGATACAGTGACCAACGGCTTTCCGTAGATTTCTGTGGGCACAAATTGTGCAATGGCCAGTTGTAATGACCAATTTAATACTTTGCGAGCGGTCTAGACATCAATTTAGACAGTCCAGATCGGTCAGCGTGACATTTAGCGAACCACATCTGCCAGAACAAACCCTCCAGCCAGCAATAAAGCTAACTGTGGCAATAATCTCAACCACAAAACTGACAAGACTTAAAAAACCATCCGCGTACTGAACACCACAGAGAACGACAACCCTACAGCATCAGCCACCCCCACTGTCTTTACCGGTAAAACCAATACGAGGGGTGCAGGCTTCACCATGCTAGATTGGGTTTGACCGAGATGGCTAAGGGTTGACAATGGACACATTGTTTAATAGAGGTTCTGCTGGGGCAGGCCTGGGGGGTCTGAAGTGAGCTGGCCAATTTCCCTGTGAGCTGAACTGTTCTGCTCCTGAATTTCCAAAGGCTGCCCGAGGTCAGCTCCGAGCCTCCTTTACTCCCAACATACAACAGCGTTACAAGCCCAGCGCACCATATCTACAAACCCAAATCACACATGCATTATACCCAGTTTTCATCAAGAGCTTTGTGCTGTAATGATTTCTCCATTTTCGCTACGGCACGCTGTCAAAGTGAGTCATATTTAAGCTGACGTATGGAAAAGCCATACCCGACAGTAATAGGATTTAGAAAAAAAAAACACAACACAGCTGGAGTGAGGCAGACATGAACCGTACTTGTTCATGCATTGAATATCTTGGGCATCTCGTTAATGTTAATATGAAAACATCCCTATTTGATGCAGCGTCATGATGTGGAAGGAAGAAGGCAGAGATGGGGGCGGCACATAACGCAAGAAGATCTACATACTGCCATCAGACACTGAAAGTCTTCCTTTTTAACCACCAGTGATGGCATGTCAATCAAGATACATAAGACATCTTGAATATGGCTGATTTATTCAGACACAGGGAGTTGTCAGTCAGCAATGAAACTTGTCAGAGATCTTCCTTCAAACAATGTGAGGTAATATTCTGTGCACCAGGCAAATAAGAAAGGATTGTGGGAGAATCGCACATGATATTTAGCATTAGAGCAATTAGCTGGTATAATTGCCAGCAAAACATTTCAAAAAATACAATTAAATAAAATTATTAACTACATAAAATATTATTTTATTAAAAGTTTTGTGTTTTTGAGTCATTATTGTCATGACAAATAAGATCATCCACAAAAAAATTCTTATTACTGTTATGGCTAAGGAAGGATATTTAATTTGAAAAGCTTTTTAAATAATATATATATTATTATTATTATTGTTACTATTAATTCCCACTATTTTCTATGGAAATTCTCAAAAAAAGAAAGTACTGCACATTCACATTTAAACTGTCGAGTTTAATTGTCTTCAAGTAAAATATTTCTCATTTCATTCTTTAGATTTTTTAGGTTATACTGTATATACCCCAGATATGTTCTTGACAGGTTTGTTGATAGTTACCCTTATACACTACAGTATGTATGTCTAGAAAACAAAATCTGGGAAACAAGAGAGTGTGGCTGAAACAAACAGAATAAATATGGTAATCAGATCGATATTTCACTGGTCACATTTCCATTTCAAAGAAATCTACAACAACCATTTTTGAGTCCGAAGACATTTTTCACAACAGAGACTAATTATAAAGATTTCCGAAGCAGAGACAAAAAAATAAAAAATCCCCAAAGCACGAGGGCTCAAGGACATTTCAAAAACAACTCAAAAACAATCTCTCCCTCTCCGTCCTGGTTGCACACAGACGTTCTCTCTTTATTTTTTAATAGTGTCATTTTTAATAGTGCCTCTCCGTATTTGTTTGTGCCGGTGTGGCATATTATGTGAAAAGATGCATCACCCTCACAGATTTTATTAAGTGCAGTGTCACCAGAACTAAGCGGTTCACTCCGATTGCTGTCACCCTGATACATTGCACACTGTTCAATATTATTGCATCAGCAAACAAAAAACAAAGTGCAACTGGGTGCTAACCCCTCGATTCAACTTTTTTGCTCCCTTAAATCCATCAAGGCCTTGCTTATTTAGAAACCAAACAATTCATACAACTTTGACTGGATTATCTGGATTCTGGATATTGATTTTTCTTTGTGAAACCTTCCCGGTACAGAATAATCTGATCAGCCGCACTGCACTTTCTCATCCCAGAGCCGTTGTCGGCTTCATCAATATGCTGCATCTATAGGGCTGCTTCTACACTGAACTTCCTAAAGGCTAAACAGCTGATTTCTGTGGAACAAGACTGGCTCCCACAGAAGGGCAACTACACCCACAGGAAATACCAACCGCAGCCTGCTGTTCCTCAGCGGGTCATTAATTACACTTTTGCCAAGCCAAAAATGACAAATAAATGGCAAACACCAGGATTAATATTAATGTAGTCATTATTGTCAATGCCATTTCATCATGCCGCTGTACCAAATGGCATTTTACAGTTACTGAACAACAGAAATGTCTTCATAATACTGTGAAAACATTGATTGGAGCGGCTCACTGCTCATGGATAGTGGCTGGCAAGCCTTCAAACTGTTAGCCATTACATGCGAGATCAAAACCCAGAGCTGCTGGCCACTAACACAATAAGAAATGAACAGCATGGGATGACAAAGGTAATCAATGTGACCATCACTGGTCTCCCTCGATTCATTAAAAGCCTACAGGAGCTGAGATGTGTTCCCTGGATCTGTCAGCATGGAACAAAAGAGTCACCATTTTGTTTTGTTTTTCCCAAAACCGTGAGCAGCCCTGCCTTTCCTGAATAAAAAAGCGTATTTTATAAAGCATTAAATTCAAACAAATTTTCTCTGTTTTGGTATCTTCAGAAGGCATGCATTCTTGTTAAAATTCTAACAGATACAGTACAGGTGATAATTACTCAAGTTATGTCTAAAAATAAGGAGGTAACACTTCACAATTCTCACTATCACTATTCTATTATTAACATACTGGTTAAATTTAACAACTACCTTACTATTAGAAAAATGTGTTTATTGAGGTAGAAGTCATGGTTCATGTTTTGTTAAAGGTGCCATAGAATGAATTGAGAGAATATTTGAAATTGTTCTCTGATATGTACATAGAAGGTATGTAGCTTAGGTAAGGGGACAAATGCCCAGAAACGGTTTTACAGGTCCATTTACAACCCTAGAATTTGACCCTAGAATGAAACAGTCTGTTTTTG
>JAUMHQ010000075.1:6330532-6349695 GCA_032361165.1 Enteromius paludinosus | reverse complement strand
GGGGGGGGGGGGGGGGGGGGGGGGGGGGATAGAGGGAGTTTGTCGTTTATCAGCGGCTCAAAACATTTAGGGGCCCTTCAGCGGGGTTTTGGAACGGCAGTAAAGACATATTTTACGTCTAAAGCCCAAACACACTCAAAGGTCACTTTTCAAATATAGAGGAAATACCAAATATTACACAAACTGAACTTTCTGGATGTGTTCACAATATATATTTTATAGGGGTCTAGACTGAAAACAAAACAACTATGGAGCTATTGGCTTCTTTAAGTAAACATTTACGAGCCATGTTACAGAATTACTGAAATACAATTGTACTTTAATAACCACATATATTTTACTGGCATATATATATATATATATATATATAATGCCAGATGCATTTTTACAAGTTGTTTGAAATTAAATGTGTGTTGGCAGTTTGTGTACACAACCACCATATAACGATAAAAATCCACCCTTTTTTTTTTTGTAATGTCCTTAAATGTTTTCTCCTATCTCAAATTGAGCTGCCTGACTGCGCGACATCACACGGTCGGAGGTCCCTCCCACGAATGTTGATTGACAGCATGGTTTCACACTGCCACTGGTGTCTTACCTCAGATCCACCAGGAGTGAGCCGTCATCAGTCCGAGATTCAGAGACGAGCATGACTTCTGTTGTTGAATGTAATAACGAACATAGCAGGAGTCATTTACCCCAGACATCTGAGTGACTGAATGTTAACGTTAAAATTAACTTACGTTTGGTTCTGAAGGGAGTACGCCCTTTATGTTCGCGTGAATCATTCATGATCCAGCCTCACCTACAGAAGCAGTCAGTGTAATGTCTTTTAATGAATCTCCTTTCCTAATAATGTGCTAATGAGTGGAGCATTTGAACCAATCAGGCACAAACCATTAGTTACATTTAACAAATAATCTTTAATACAGCTTTACCCAGCCCAAGGGATAACTCAAACTGCAACTATGAGGGTCTGTGGACACTTTTCCCCTGAAAGGCAGCTAACACCTCAGGAAGGCAAAACAGGCCTCTGATTCCATGGCAACGGACTAATAACACCAGTTTATTGCTTGAAGTAATGTGAACAAAGCAACTCTGACTAGTTCTCCCTGTTTAAAAGACAATGGACTTTACCCTCAATTAATTCACAGGAAACATTGGGTGAACACATATCAGTCAGGCCATTGTGTATATTATTATTGTTCTTCTATATAGTCTTGTGTATGGTATACTGTTTTATGCATTTTTATGATAGATCACTAGCTGATATCACCACATAATATCAACACATGTCATGTTTGGTATCTAAGGACTCGTCTTCAGACGATCTAATTGAGAGTGTATGTTATATGTTGATATCATTGCAACATTCATTGTTGTAGGAATTGCTTCTAATTTGTATGTCAACCTCCAATCCAGTGCATAAAAAGATGCTTAAAAACAAAGAGCTATAAAAGTTCCCTCCAAATTATCCACACACTCTTGGCCCTTTGACCCACAAGAGGTGTGACCTCAACATGTTTCAAAAGGCCCACGGCAGAGACCCGCCTGGATTTTTCTGGATTCTGGACCCTCACCATCTCTCTCATCTCCTGGCTAAGCCCCCGGACCGATGCAAACGCATCGGGTGGGCCTAGATGCAGTGCAGTCTTGTGAGACCCTAAGATGAAGATTTAACTCCACGGCAACACCCAAGTTTACTTATCAGTTTGCGGAAAATTGGCATTATACGACCCCTTTAAACTACTAACAAAAGTAGTCTTTCATTCAACTAAAAAGATCTGGTTCATAAGAGTCATCTGCTTACAAATTGGTCATCCTAGTTCATACACAAGATAAGATCTCGAAGAGTTTTTTAGTCACAGTCTGGAGTCCAGGTTTACAGACCTTTTTGCATACGTGACATGATATCTAATATAACACTAGACACTGATTTGATCTTTTTACATCTGCTTCATAATGCATACCATCTGCGGTTAATCTATATATACAATCTCGCTACCCTTGACATAACATCATGTGTGTGTGTGTATGATGAAAGCAGGGGGAGGGGTCCGTGAATTCAATCAGATACAAATAAGACTCTGGATTTATTTAATAAGAGGTTTAATCTATAAAACATGCTCTCATCGGCAATTTCCGCCCATTCATTTTCTGGAGAAGGACAAGACTGAATGTAATTGTAAAGCATAATGCGCTTCCAAGAATGCCATAGAATGTGATGTAAAAAGCAGGGTGGGTTGAATTATGGAAGGGGCAGGACAAGCACATAAAGCACTATTACACCCCACGCTTCTGCCACGGCCAGTGATTAAAACAGGCCATAAAGACAAACATACATACAGTGTGGGTTAAAGGATGAGAGCGCTGCGGCAAGGTCTTCCATTTATATCAGGGCTAATGGAGACAACAGCAAAAATGGGCAACAGCATTTTCAAGTCACATGAGTGTGATGTGTGTGCGAGTGCAATGTTGCGCTACGAAACAGCACGGGAATCATTAGGAGAGGATATAGACTATGGCATATTCAGGTCAAGAGCAAACATAAAGACTAGACTGCAAATATATGAGTTTTAAAATTAGACTCAAGTCTGTCAGACTCCTGGGCTACATTATGCCTTCTTCTCATCCGTATATAGACCGGATCCATTACAGTACGAGTTCAGTAAGGCAATCGCGTTATTTCAATCCCATCTCTACATCTGAACTCCCTACTTTTCCATCCTTACCATCTGGCCTCTGGAAGGCTGACAAAGTCATTGATCATCCAGGCTGCACAGATGTTCAGACGTAGCCGCTACAAAAGAACTTCAATGCTATTTAAGTGGGTTAGTTAGTGTATGATGGTAAGAGCAGGTCACGTAACACAGGAAGAACTGTGTGTGTGTGTGTAGCGCTGGTGTTCTAAGGCTCACTGGTTTTCACACGCTTTATTTTAAGCCAATATAAACTAATGTTCCAGTTATACTTTAAGGAATAATTGACCCATAAATGAAAATTCTGCCACCATTTACTCACCATCTTGAACATAAAAGAAGATATTTTGAAGAATGTAGGTAACCAAACAGTCTTCAACTGAAATTCAATGCAGTCAATGCAATAAAATATTACTTACAATTACATACAATTTTATTTATTAATGTTTTCAATGCAAAGTATATAAATCTTATCAAGTTTGTATTACGCATTTTACATGTCTTCCAACATAACTACGAAAACAGTAACACATTTTAAATTTCATGTTCATGTTTCATGTATTTTATATGTGCACTCATGTCTTTTTAATAGCCAATTTATTTTTGGATAGGTAAGAAGTATCATAATGGTCACAGAACCTTACAGAGTTTTCAACTCTTAGGTTTTTTACATTATATCTATGTGGGTAAGTTGTTTGCTCACTTTTTCATCAGCCTTCATGTTATATTTATTCATTCAGACATGTGCAGATGCGCAACACATGATTTTTCACATTTAACTGCCACTATAAAAGGTATATATAGATTAATTTTTACCCTAACGCTAATCTGCAGTGATTGGTCTAATTTTCATTTCACCACGCCTGTAAATGCCTGATAAAGCAAGGTTTGTGAGAGTTAAAGCTACTTTGCGTACCGTTACCAGGGAAACAGCACTTAGCTGCAATTAATGAATTTGCATTTTCATTTAGACCAACGCAAAAAGACCAACAAGTGGGGGGACAATATGCTAATGTTTCATGTTGATGTCAACATGAAAACTGTGGGATTAGTTTTAAAAAATTACTATTTTAAATTATTCAGAGTCAACAATAACTTTATACAAAGGTGCACTTTCAGATTTAAAATTTTTCATTCACATTGCATGAAAGCTCATTTATATTAAATATTTACATTAAATCCATAATAGGTGCACTTTAACTGCATTACTCTTCACCAAACCCACCGTGCTTTTCTTTGTATGTTACTGTTCATATAAAAACTAGTGATTTATACATGTTTTTATGCTATATTTTCATAATTACTTTACTTCTGTACTACAAATATTTTCTCATCCAATTTTCAAGGAGGCACTGCCACCCTTACCTCCTCAGAGGAAACGCACATGTGCCAGTTGTGCTGACGGCGGGAAGCAGGGCACCCTGGCAGCGTCCAGATTTCTCCCAGAAGCACCGTCCCAGCTGACCATTCGTCAGCATTACAGAAGTGGCAGGTCTGCCAGTGTGGCCGTGGGAGGCCATCCAGCCTGGCGGCCGACTCATTTATCAGGGTCGTAATAAAGACTAGAAGAGCAGACGCTCGACCTCATAGCTCTAGCTGAACCGCAGCTGAGCGAGTGTGCGTGGGGGGTGGTGGTCAAGAGGTCAAGCTGACAATCACTCCCCCTTCCATCCTTCTTCTCCAGCACTGCCTGGGCTGACACAGGGCACTGATAAATTGCTGATTGAGTGATATTGCTTGATCCTAAAAGACAGGGTGCGAGCCTAATGGCTTATCGGAGCAGGATGAGCAGCGTTGGGAGGAAGTGTGGCCAAATCCTCCCCCTGGTGCTTCAGGTAATGGAGTCAGGCTGTGGCACTCACCCTCCTCGAGGGCTGATCTCGGCTGGGTGTTTAAGTCGACCCATCACTGACACTCTTATTCTCTCTGTGGAGACCTGGGAAGACTGATCTTACACAGCGCCAGAGCACAGAAAGCGGCTCAGACGGCTGCGCTATGCTACTCGCCGCTGCTCTGAGACCATTCGGCACTACAGTCATACCTCAAATGTGGATTTTAATGCAGCTGTGTTTTGCTAACAAGCGGCTAAATATGGACTACAGCTACTGCAAGATTTAAGTTTGTGCTTGATAAACGAGACCGTTGTGAAACTTGTACACCATAAAAGAATAGAAGTAAATTAAATGTATGAAAAGTTTCACAAAAACAACACTACATCAATCTTTAAAACTGTAATATTACAAAATCATGTTTAATTCAGTATGTTACATTATAACGCACAGTATTAACCATTTATTTTCATTTTTGAGATTTGCTGAAGATTACATTTAACATTGCTAATATATATTTCTATTGAAATCATTAACCACTATGAATATGGACAACACCTGCTGCAAGGATGAACGTTTATATGTTTGATCAATTAGGCAACCATTACAGTGCTTATATATATATATATATATATATTTATTTATTTATTTATTTATTTATTTATTTATTTATTAATTTTTTGTTTAATTTATTTTCATAGAACAAAATTGCAAACTCTTTTTTTAAGCAATTTTAACCAGCATGTTTTTCTCTAAACTACAGAGCAGATACACCCCAAATACCTTTTTCTTTTACCTTCACGTTTAAATATTTTGATTAATAGATTTCTGTCCAAGTGCAAATCTGCTGCAAATGAGAAAAGTGATTCCGCAGCAAAGATTCTAGAACGGAGCTCCATCTTAACGTCGCATTACAAAGAAGCCGCTGGTAAAGGTTCCTACAACATCTTTACACCAGCTGCTCTGTCATGACAATTTTATGTACACTTATGCATCATATACACATATATGCAGCAACTGTACAATAGAAACTGCTGCAGATCAGAAATATAACCATATAGGGCTATCATTTGCTCAAAATGCCATGAGGGAGCCGTGGGGCTGTCCTGTATGCCAGTGAACCTCATTTATAAACATTCATACTTGATAATGCACCGCTGCCTTGTTCAAAACATCCGGAACATGAGTCACATATTTTTTTACACATTAACATTCATCTTTTCCTGTGTGCGTTTCCTGATGCGCATGCAGTAAATGTGTATTTTACATCTGCGTCTATCACAGCAGGACAGAGCAGACCCGAGCAAATTGACCCGCTGACCTTCCTGCTTTTCTTGTATAGCCTATCATCCATTTGTGAGTGGTGGGCCCTGCTTTTAGCCTGCTGTCTGTGCTCAATGTGAAATGATGGAGCTGTGCATTAGTCAGAGTGCTTTTCAAGGTAAGAGCCATTCAGAGCGCAGCCCTGAAACCTCATCACACCCGTCCTGAAGGTGACTGATCGGAAAACACTGACTCATACACCTTGCAAAGCTAAAAGGTCAATGTTCCAATCAACAATATGTAATCAATACAGTGCTAAATGTAATTAGTACAGACAGAAAAGATCAGTCTGAGACAAACAGACTCAGGCTGGAAAAGCTGTGTCTCAAAATCGGAAATGCAATTTAAATTCTGCTACCTAAAACTAAGAGACGTCACATCTGCAAATGAAAGATTCTTCCCGAATGATGAAGGGGCTTGTGAGATGATTGCTCAGCGCTGTGAGTGACAGGTGAGTAAAAGTGCAAAGGTATTCTTGAATTGGAAGAATGTCAAGACGGAAATTATGGATAGATTAAAAAGATATATAATTTGGCTGACGTGCAATCAAATTCCAGCTCAGTCTTACTTTTTAAAGGAAAATGAAACCGAGCAGAACACTTACGCAGAAAATTGAGTGCTGCGCATCTCTCAGAAGTATACTGCATGGAGCAGCTCTTGACAAATAACACGGGATTATCCCTTGTATTGCTCGCAGAGCTTTTACAGTAAGACAAAAAAAAAAGAGTGAGGGGAATTGTCAGACAAAAGCTAAAAAAACGACACAGAGCTCTGAGGTAGTGTACAACAGCTTTCTGGAGTGAAAATGAAGTGCAATGTGGGCTGCTCTGTGCTTGGAAAATGACTGTAGCAGGTTTCAGTGAGCAGAACGCATGGCTGGCGTTTAGTGTTGTGTTATATGTGTACTATATGATTTTTAATCAGTGTAGAGCATAAACTTTGTAAAACTCTTTTTCTAAGAACAGAGATGCTCAAAACCAATGCAAATCCTGAGCAACTTGTGTCAAATATCAACATTAAATATTACTGGCAAGAACGCTATAGTCTCCTAAGTGACAAATATTTGATATGAAACATGAAATTTTAATTTTAAAACTGCCATCTACATAATTGTAATATTCCAAACATTGTGCTTTAGTTAAACACTTCTTGTGATTATAATGCTTTCTTTCTGTGTCTAAGAGATTTAAATGAGTTTACTTGTTTGAATTTTCCTTCAAATAGAATGCATTTTACAATGGCTTGAGAAGGTGGAGATCACTGAGAGTATATCTCGCTTCTGAATCAGTCAATAAATAATGTCTTTAGTCTCAACACACTGTGATCCCCAAATTAAAAACCTGTTGAACCTCAAACTTTCTTGCTGGTTATACTTTTTATCCCACTTTTAATATACTGATTATATAAATCTATAAACAAAGATCTGGCTTGGGTACTAACTTTACATCACATTAAACTGAATGACAGCTTAAAACCATTACACATAGAAAAAATGGGAAATGTAAACGAGAGCCTGAAACATATATATCTGGCTTGAATAAAAATGTCGCGCTATAAATAAATACGAAAGAGCGTGGAAATGGGAAATATACTGTCAGGCGCGGTGCTGTCAATACTGTGCGTGCTTTATCACAATTACGCCGATGACTTTGTGACTTACGAGTGCATCTGTTGTGAAATGCGTGATGAGAGAACACATTTCTGCTCGCGCGCAACCAAAGTATTAGTGGAACGTCTCAAATAAACCTCCTCGGCACAAATCTGCTGGAGTTTTTCCTCCGCCAACAAATACAGTGAGAAATGGGTCTACCCGTCGGAGTCTGTGGAGCTGCGCGTGCCCTCTTCCGCTAATCGCGTGGACACCAGAACAAGTATCAATTGTTTAGAATTATAAAAACAAATTCTTACCTTGCCCTCGTGCCATCCACACGCCAGAAAATACGGCCAGAATCAGAATGACCATGTTTGGTTTGTGATTTCTTGTCGAGTTCATGCTCGCGGCAGTGTGCTCCTATGACAGAATATGTCCTTGTATTAAAACACTTTCCGAATAATTAAAGAGGAGCTGGACGCAAACGTTCCGCGCCGTGAGGAACGAGGTCGCCGCGCGAGACGGGGAGCTCTGGTCAAATTTGTAATTGTGAACGCAGGAGAGCCAGAGAATGTTCAATTTCTGTCAGCACCTCTCAGACTGAGTCGAGCCGTTTCAGTACCGCGGACAGCTCCTAGCGTCGGCAACTGGAACAACTTCAGGCTTCGCGCAAAGTTTGTACCGTACATAATCTAATAGTGCCCTCGATTAAATAGCTCGAGTATTAACATTTGTATTTCATTTCAACTGCTGACCGAAGGGAAAGGAAGAAGTGGTCCACCATGCTCTATAAGACCAACGTGCACGGACTAAACAGTTAAGTCTAGGGTGCACGCCTATTAGACTAGCCAAAAATACTTCCCCCAAAAAATAAATACACTTTCATATGAAATACGTGTTTTCTGTGACAAAAGTCATAAAGATATATTTTGTAGGGACAGAGATTAAACTGTCTAGAGATTATAAAAAGAAAAGCATTAAGAGGCTGAAATGTGGTGAAAGAAGTTGTCAAATGTTTTATTTTTTGTTTTATAATAAATAAAAATGTAATTCAAAATATTAATAAAATATCATCATGACTTAAACTATAAAGTAACTTCATTTTCATGGAATGTAAAAAAACAAAAACACTAGAGGGTGTTCAAGAAGATTTTTTAAATACACAAGCCATTCAAAGGTTTGGGGTAAAAATAAATAAAAAACTTTTGAGTGGTACTATATTTTTACTTGTTTAATACCTCTACTATATTAAAGAAATTGACAATTGTATTCAGCAAGCATGCACTAAATTGATCAAAAGCAACAGTAAAAAAAAAAAACCCAAAAAAACAACAACTCATGTTCATAATTTAAACAAATGCTGTTCTTTTGAACTCTCCATTCATCAAAGAAAACACAAAACAGTATCAGGCTGATGATACACGGGACAACTTTTTGAGCAATGTTGCCGTCAGTGGGCAACCAGGTGAGACAGGGCCCACTGTGACTGTTCTAAAGTGTCCAGAAAGTTGTTACCCATTCTCAGTGGAAAAGTGCCCAAGCCACATTGCTCAAAATAACAGTAACAGTGAAAGAGAAAACAGTGGTTTTATTTGCAAAAATGTTTCACAATATTACTGTTTCTGGTTAAATACTGTAAATGTAGCCTTTTTAAGAATCTTTCAAAAACAAAAAACTGACCTCAATCATTTGAACAAAAAAATAAATAAATAAATAAATAAATATATATATATATATATATATATATATTATAAAAAGAGAACACAAACTTAAACCTTATCGAACAGCAAATTTACTTTAGGTCAAACTGTGCAGTTTTACAAAAAACATCATGTTCATGTTATATTCAAGACTCAACAATCCATATATTTTGAACTTTCTATGAAAGGTCAGGTTTTGTTTTAGGTCAGAAGAATTCCAAAAAACATCTTAAATGTTCATCATTTATAGCAGAAATATTTATTTGAAAAAACATAAATAAGTACTTTTGCATTGAAAACAAAGCCTTTTTAAGATGAAAAATGTATTTTAGCATTTACCTGATGGTTACACAGTTTATTAGACCCGTCTCTAAACAATAACTTTCCAATTATAGAAATATCACAGCTATTTGAGCCACTAAACTTTCTGTTGTTTTGCTGCAGCCTTTCCCTCTGGAATGGATCGTTCTGGTGAATAAAAACATCTAATTAAGAACAAACCGCCCCCGTTTATAGCGATAATTTACAGGAATCTAGAGAGGAAAAGGGAAAATTGAAAGTCTCAAAACTTGCCTCTCCTAAAAATTACCCATACAACGACCTGCTCATCAGTTCCTAGTATTTGCACTCCACAAAGAACTAAATGGTAAGGAAAAGAGCAACACTCATGAAATATACATGAGGTGAGACAGAGGACTTTGTGGCAATAATATAGAAATGTTAAGTGATGCCGCAGAGTCGAAGAGTTATGGACGTTAACCACCAAATGTTAATGCAGTCTTCATCTGCCGGCCATTATTGGAATTATAGGAAGCGACCATCACCTTTTCATTCCACCATATTTCCCTCGGAGCCTGCTCATGTTTATGTGGAAATGTGCTCTGCCTCTCTGCGTAATAATTACTATTCCAAGCGCAGTGGTGAGACTGAAACTGGTAATTATAATTGCGCACTACAAAAGTAAGAATGCTGAGTTTACAACCTATTTAGACAAACTTAACAAGCAGAGAGTGATTGATTTCTTGATTGAAGCGGTGCAGTCTTAACCAGCTACACTGTATTCTGTCTGTTTGAAGAACGGGGTTATTCCCCTGAAGCTAGAATGGGCCGGGGGTTCACTGAAGCATTAAGGTTGCCTGTGCCTACAAGCCAGTTCCCTGAGGTAAAATCATCTCTGTGTGTCAAGGCTTAAAGTGATATATCAGCCAAAAATTACAATTAAAATTCTGGCATCTTTCAACCACCACTAAATTTGTTCCAAACGTGCATGAATTTTTTACTTCTGTGCAACACAAAGGAAGGTATTTTAAAAAAGGCATTTGAAAAATGGCTACTTGCATGGCATAAACAACTTTTTAGCAAGCCAAGAAATACGTACCAATAAGTACATCAGTGCAGTTTCCAAAAGAAAGAAATACTAGAGGCCGTAAAGCTGTGCTACTACTGTTCACACAAATTTACAGAGTTTTGATTAATAAAGTGTAATTTTCCCACAATTACTTGAAGAATATCATGTTATGACTTCAAAACCATATTAATATGCTGGGAGATTTGAAAACTGCTGCTTTTGAACCATAGCATCACATATATCCAGCTTCATATATGTGTTTTCCAGGTGGTAGGTTTGTTCGGTAGTTCACGTGATACGGTATTATGATGGAAGGCTCTGGTTCGTATCCCATTTAAAATGGTTCAACAAAACAGGTCAAAACTGAAATGGCATGGTTGCATTAATAAGTGGCTTTTGATATAAGTTCTGCATTTGTTAACACTATCGGGAAGGTTTAGGGTTGGATTTGGTGTAAGGCATATTTCCAACATGATGTCCAAGCATTACCTTTTAGCCACATACCCTGGATATTTGAATTCTGAACCATTGCAATGTGTAATTAAAGTAACATAATAAAAATGCAGCAATACTTACCTATGTCAACATAAAAATGTACCAGGGTCACGTATTGAATCTGTGTTTTAGCGCCACCCAGTGGACATTTATTTTTGAAACTGCAACGAAATGTGCAGTAAGGTACATAAAACGGTGTTGCAAAACGTGTACAGAGGTACATATTTTTTATGAGACCAGGTTGTTTTTTGTCCATAAAATAAAACTCAACAGGGTCCAGAACAGCAATAGACCCCACTGAATTTCATTTAACGGACAAAATGCTTCAGAACATGATTTTTTGTATTACACTGAAGAAAAAAAAAACATGCATATACAGTGGTTTATGCTTCTAGTTCAACTCTCTTTGCTCTTTTGGACTTTAGGTTGGTTGAGTTCAAGCTGTAATTTTTAATACTGAACCTAAAGATACAAAGCATAAGGTTAAAGTCAATGATAATAACATGATCAGACTTCTATGATAAAGCTTCTACAATAAAAAGAACTATGCTTGAGCATTCTGTGCTCTTTAGGGTCACAACTTGGGACATCACGTCCAGTTTCAAGTCCAGAGTTCATTTGGAAGCCTGGTTACACTGTTAAGTGTAAGCACACCCTTTGGAAAGCACTACGTTTTAATAAGAACTTACTTCACATCCATTTCAAAGCATGTTCTACATTATAAATGTGTGTAATTTAGATTAATTTACACATTAATTATGAACATTTTGAATTCATAATACTTGAAAAAAAAATTGGACATACTACTCTACACATAAAAGGAATTTAGACACACTCTTTTCATGTAGTGTTTAAAAAAATTGACATACTACTCTTTTCATTTACTAATGTTTGCCAAGATAGGGCAGCAGGCATGTTCGAAGGCAGGGAAAATAAAAGATTACTTAATAACATATGAATTCAATCACAACACAAGATTTTACCATGCACGCATAAAACGTTCTAAATAATTCTGTCAGAACTGCAGGGTAATATGGAGCAGTAAGAATCTTTTGCATGTTCTGTTCATATAAAAGTTTTATCAGTGTAGTATTTCATTTATATGATTTGCTATGGTAAGCTCTTAAGGCATGTGCTGAAAAATTAAACTCACCTGCTGTATGAGTGTATAAGTCATGTCTGTATACTGAAAACTATTTAAAAGCCATATTAATTAATATTTTGCCTCCTGCAATAAATCAAGAGCTGCAACATTCTGCATTTATCTAAATTAGCTCGAAAGTCAAACACACCCACACTAATCTCCACTTTGGACAATAAAACATGCAAATTAAATATTAAGGTCATCAAAGGGAAGCAATTCTGGGCCATCGCACGCAGCTGGAAGTCAAAAAAAAGGTCAGGCTTTATGGGTTCTGGATGGCTTCAGGGGAGCATCAAAGCAGCTTAGAGGTTTATATTTAGTCGTAACTGTTGAATGGGGTTTTATGTCCATGCTAGAGACCGTGAGCTTTATCGGAAGCTCACTCATCAAATGCACAAACTAATGTGGGTAGCCTGTGATTTATTTAGCGCAAGTGCAAGATGCAAGTTCTCTCTGCTCAGAAGTAATTGGCTACGCCTGCTGTTTGCAAAAGGCTAATGGCAAGAAACAGTTCAGACGTTGTCCGTGCTTCAGGACCTCAGTCACACTGCTTCGAGGAATAACGCTTTGTAAAAAGCATGTCTGCTTCAAAGACAGTACAGTAACTTGTGTGTGTGTAATTTAGTTTTAATAGCTGGGTCACTTGTTTCATGGCGCAAAACAATATATCTTCCTTTCAGAAGGAATTCGCTTGCTTTTCGCGATTATAGCTAAACAAATTGGAGAGTTCAGGGTTTAAACGAGTTTAATAACAGTCTTTTCTACGCCGCTGAGCCAACCCAGATAGGAAGTGGGCCTCATTTCCTGCCTGCTCATTGCCTGCCAATCACCCCGTCATTCAGGGGCAAGGTCTGAAAACAGCTTAAACACCTCCTACAGTTTGCAAAGACGGCAAGCGGGCACCAAAGAAATGAGAGACGCTTGACAATTCCCTTTTTCTGAACTAAAAATCACAGATAAAAAAAACAATAGATGCAAATCAAATTATTTAGAGAACAACTTGAGAGCTATTCTGACACAGATAGTGTATCTAGTTTCGTTCCTGTTCACCAAAGCTTGTCTCGACATGCTGGAAAAACAAAACCTTCATCATCCTTTTATCAGCCGGGCTGAGAAAGGCAATAATATACTTTCTACTTCAACCGTGATGAAATCTGTGTTTCTGATCTCGCTGAAATAATTGAGAACAGGATCTCGAACTGTCAATGCACCGCGGTTCTATACAATCTCAGACGCCTGCGTTCACCGAGCAATCAACTCAAAAAATGATTTAAAATGGGCATCTTCAAACTCTTTAAATTTATTTCATGCAAAAAAAAGCAGAGATTTCTCGTCATGGTGCCCATACCACAAACTGAGCTTGTTCATGATGAGGTAATTCTTCCTGCACAAGCCATCTGGCAAAGCCACAAAACCAAATACAAACAACTCCCTAGCAATTCAAGACCTTGGTTTGTGCATTATAATACACAGTGTGATTCTCTGAATATTTGTTCTTTCTTTACGCCATGAGAAAATGGCCTCTCTCATTGTTTATGACATACAAGCTTGAGTGCAACTGCATCTTGTAAACTGCATTTATTGTCTTATGAGTCATTCTATCAGCCTCAGGATCCACATTCAAAACAACATAATTTCAGTGGCTACCATCTATATATCTATTCTAGTTAATTTTGTTATAATTTTACAAAAGACTTAAAAATAGTGCTGTAAAATGATTAATCGTGATTAAACGCATCCAAAATAAAAGTTTCTGTTTACATATTATTTGTGTGTATGGTGTATATTTATTACAGCACTACTTCAAATTATTATGTTTTTGTTTTGATTGAAACAATTCTAAATGATGTTGCACCACAACTCACAACACAACTCTTTTCAACATTAATAATAATAATAATTATAATTATAAATGTTTCTTGAGCAGTAAATCAGAATGCTAGACGATTTCTGAAGGACTGGAATAATGGTTGCTGAAAATTCAGCTTTGCCACCACAGAAATAAATTACACTTTACAACATACACAAACACACACACATATAAATATATATAGTGATATATATATATAGATATATTGTGGCGGGAAGAGATCAGCGTCACCCTGGCAGCAAACGGGAAGCAAGTGGAACCCATCATCTCAGGCCAATCTTTCACGGATGGACCAATATAAGCTATAGGATGGTGAGCTATTGAAACAGCTCACCGAAGTCAGCGTCCGCCAGTACCATTGCTGTGAGCGACTCGCCGAACGCCAAGAACGGATGGAGGATTATCTTGCCGAGCTCTGCTTTTCGGCTGCACAAACGACCCCGCTGCCTGATCCCCGAGTGACAGCCAGCCGCCTGGCTGTCGAAAGTTCTCTGAGGATGTTCGAGACCACAGCTGAGATGGAAGGATGGCCACGAGATGGCCGGGGACAAGCATATTTTTTATTATCACCGACAGTTAAACTACACAGAGTTAAAGAGGGAAATTCTCTCCCGGCTGGGACTTTCACCCACCGCCGCTGCACAGAAGATCCATGAATGGGAGTTCAAAGCACGGTTGCCAGCTCAACCCCAGACGGCAGATCTAATGAGGCTGGCGGAGCACTGGCTGCTAGATGGGGTCCCTGGTTGACAAGATGCTTTTGCGCGTTCCCCCGATCCATGAGATAAGCGGCCGGAATGCGGGGCCCCAAAAGCGCTGGAGGAAGTCATTGAGGCCATCGATCTGGCAGACGCAGCTTTCCACTGGGAGCTGAAGGAGAGAGCAGCGCCGTTTCCCTGGAGGGTGGTCCATGAGTGACATGTGCCGGAGGGCACCCCTCGCACAGTACGCAGGCCGCCCAGCACCCGTGACGAACTCATGCTGACGGACCCCAATGTGACGGCCACCAAACCATGGATGCATGTACTGTCTGTCTCAGCAACGAGGGGAGGAAAAACAGCTACTTGTGGTACCCAAAACCCAAACGGACACGATTCAGACAGATGGCCTCGTTGAGCGTTTTAATCAAACACTCAAGCAGATGCTCCGGAGGGTTGCGGCCGAGGATAAGAAAGATTGGGACCTGCTACTTCCATATGTGCTGTTCGGAACTCGAGAAGTTCCTCAGGCGTCAACAGGATTCACACCCTTTGAATTGTTGTTTGGCCGCCAGCCCCGGGGCCTACTCAACGTGGGTGTTGTCTGTGCTGACAACCTCCAACCCCCGTAAGTGTCATCTCGCCATGTCGGAGGCCAAGTACCTGGGTTTCATCGTGGGAAGAGGACTGGTGAAGCCACAGGAGGACAAGGTCCAGGCCATCCTGGAAGCCCAGAGACCCCTCACCAAAACCCGTTATACTACTACCTTTGTTTCATCCCCAGCTTTTCCTCTATAGCTGCCCCTCTGACAGACCTGACCAGGAAGAGGCATCCAGAGAAGGTGAAGTGGACGGATGAGACGGAGGAAGCGTTCAAGGCGGTAAAAGCAGCACTTACCTCAGAACCTGTTTTACGTGCCCCTGACTTTAATTGCCCCTTCTTGTTGCAGACCGATGCTTCCGACACTGGACTCAGTGCAGTGCTGTCCCAAGCAGGGAGAGGAGCATCCGGTCGTTAACATCAGCCATAAGCTGTCCCAGGCCGAGAGGAAATACGCAGCCGTGGAAAAGGAAGCCCACGCCATCAAGTGGGCAGTCCTGGAGCTCTGTTATTACCTGCTGGGCCGCAAGTTCACCTTGTCCACCGACCACGCTCCTCTTCAGTGGATGGTTCCTGGTGCTCCAGGATTTCCACTTTGATGTGCGCCATCGGTCTGGAGCAAGCAACAACAAAGCCGACGGGCTCTCTTGGACCTGGGCAACTTACACAGGTCTGTTAGGGGACACTCCCCACCCACCCCCTATTTCCCATCTTTTCTCTTCCACCAGGACACCGCTTAGGATCAGAGAAGAGAAGAGATCAGCGTCGCCCTGTCAGCAAACGGGAAGCACCTGGAACCCATCATCTCGGGCTAATTGGTCACCAGGAACCATCTTGTGACCCGGGCATTCGTATCTTTTGCCCGGGCCATCCACTGAAGAGGAGCGTGGTCGGTGAACAAGGTGAATATAAAAGGAGCACCAAAACACAGCTAAGATGAGCAACGACTCCAATGCAGACGTGTGTGATACTTACCCGCTCTCTTTCACTTACCTTTCAGACGAATCACCGTGACCTAGGAAGCCCAAGACTGCACCATTGCACCGGAGCACCGATCACCGTCACCTGGGGAAGAAAGAAAGGAGAAAGGGATTGTCACTCAGCGCAAGCCACCATCACGGACACTTTACATATCTGCTCACCTTGTAATATCAATAAATCCACCCTCCGGGGTTTTTCTTCACTGAATCACTCTTGTCTTGTTGTGTTCTCTAGCGCCAGTGGCCACAATATATATATATATATATATATGAATATTTAAAATTAAAGGGATAGTTCACCCAAAATGAAAATGATACTGTCTCTGTGACTTTTACTCACATTTGAAGCATCCTAGGTGTATGTGACCTTCTTTCAGACGAATCCAGTCTTACTTTTTCAAATAAGTTACAATATTGAGTGACAGCTCTCATGGTGCCATCATGTTGGCGTTGTGTGCACTGTGTGAACATAATACTGTAGTCCTAGACTAAATATGAACATGTATTTATTCATCTTACCTGCACGAAAACAGATTCAGTTTTCTTCATAATGCATAAAAACAGTCAATGCAAACTCAGAATATTATGAAAAATGTATTTAATTCAATTTTAATAAAAGGTGCTGTATGTAGTATTGACACCTATTAGTTGAACTAGGTATGGCAGTGCAAATTCAAAATACCCAGCTCCTTCTTCTCAGACTTTACGCACACACAGACTGACAAGACCAACAGAAAAGAGCGCACATGATGATGAACTGGCAACCCGCAGTGCTGAAACACAATTGGGTAAACTGGCAGGGGGCAGGTTTCACAACCCAAAAGAGAGAAAAATAACTAACTATAGCATTGTTTTTCTTAGTTTGTTAACTTAGTATGTTTCTTAAATATCCACAAACATATTATAGAATTTTTATGCTTTTGTTGAAGGTGCTATAAGTTTTTCACTATACTAATGTCTTTGTTACTGACTTTCAATGATTCAGTCAACCACACTAAACAAGAATTACACATTTATGTTTTATTTTTGTTATTGCTGAGTAATGTTGAATTTTTTTCTCCAGTGTCATATTCATGAAATTAGTTTTAGCTGCACTCTCTACTGTACAAACGTAAATTTACATTCCTTCTGCTAGAGGCATATTAGTTTCATAATGCAATCACCTACTTTTTAGGGAGTAATGTAATATTGTAATGCAATACTTTTAAAAGTAACTTTCCCCAACACTGTTGGTGAGTGCAAAAGACATCTTCCAAAACCATGAAAAATTCTTACTAACCCCTTTCATAGTGTACACTAGGACGTTAACAGGTGGCCATCTCAGTACAGACTAAGGCTTGACCAGTCACCACAGCTTAGGTGATCTCTGCAGTGAAGCCTTGGTTGAGGTTAAAAAGCACCCACAGACCCAGCGGCCACTCAGCCCCACTGGGCAGGGATCTATCAAGCAGTCCGCCTGCATGCTCCGTCTCACACATAAATGCCGGGGCAAGCATAAAGCATCTAGCTCGAGGGGAAATGAAAGCCTTGCTCCATAGTGACATCTGTCCTAAAGAAAAATTGTCGCAAGTGGCATTTCTGTGTTTTTAAAAAAAACAAAAGTCCAACAAAACACTGCGAGTAGGAAATTAAATGGAGAAAAAAAAAGGAAAGAAAAAAAAAATCATTGAACCTGCAACTTTAGAGTACTAACGCATGTGTTTTACAGAGGTCCCATACTGTAATATATTTATTCCTAAACTTGCTTCGCCAAGCAGAAACAGACTTCAAATCATGCTTCAGAAAATCCCTTTATCTGTCTTACAGCTCAAAAGCGCCACAAAAAGATCTCTGCCACTTTGAACCTTCCATAAAACAACATCAGATTCTGTTTTTTAATTAATATTTGAGAGTAATGAATTCAGGCAAAAATCCCTGGGGGTGCAATAAGATCGTGGAGGAGAGTACATAAAGTGCACAACATGATTGTCTCAAGCCATCAGACGCCAGCCAATACTATTGCACTGTCAGAAGACTATATTTTGCCTTTGCTCTGAGTCCCTATTTATTCAAGCAACACATCTGTGAGTAGATAGTGACCCTAAGCTCCTTACTCTGCAGTTGGAAATGCACCAAGACACATAAACCCTCACATCAAAAGTTAAAGGGCACCGCTCAGCAGAGCAGATAGGAGTGCCGCGGGGTGAAGGGACCAGACATGCTCTTTCTCTGCTCAGCAGATGTTGTGGTAATATTCTAAAGAAGACAGAGCTTCGCACTGTACCCCTGAAAGGTGCTCTCTGCCCCCTGGGGTTAGTCGAACCTCTATTATATGAAGAGACTTGGACAAAGATCCCAAAAGAAATCTGGCTGTTCAAAGAGTAAGACTGGTTTAGTGTTCACTGATCAACTGTAGCAAAGAGATACTGATGTATCGCAAATTTTAAAACTGAAACCAACTTGAAAAGAAGTTTCCTGAGTTATGTTATTAGGGTGTTAACTTTTGTTTTCATCCATAATTATGTATATACTGACCAATTACATTTTTATGTTTCTGGTTTTGTTTCTTATTTAGTCCAATATCACCTGTTAGTCCCGTTCTTGGTCGGTTATCGCCACAGTTTGGGTTGCATTGTTTCTTCATTTTTTTCCTGCATTCAAGATTTTTTTTGTTTTTAATATTGATGATTTTGGCATACAGCTCATGAAAACCCAAAATTCCTATCTCAAAAAATTGGCATATCATAAAAAGGTTCTCTAAACGTTCTCTTAACCTAATCATCTGAATCAACTAATTAACTCTAAACACCTGCAAAAGATTCCTGAGGAATTTAAAAACTCCCAGCCTGGTTCATTACTCAAAACCGCAATCATGGGTAAGACTGCCGACCTGACTGCTGTCCAGA
>JAUMHQ010000075.1:6311914-6327146 GCA_032361165.1 Enteromius paludinosus | reverse complement strand
TAACATTAATCCTCTGTGTCTTCAGTCACTCAGATGTCGGGAGTAAATCACTACTGCTATGTTCATTAATACATTCAGCAACAAAACACCTCAATCTCTTTGGAGTCTTGCTTGTCTCTGCGTCTTGGTCTGATGACGGCTCACTCAGTCTGTGTGTCACGCTGCTGTCAATCAACTATTGTGGGAGTGGCCTCTGTCGGTGTGACGCCTAACACACGCATTTGAGAATGGCTTGATTTCAGAAGGGGCAACTTATTCTTCTTTTTATTTAATAAAAATACATGTGGATCTTTATCATTGTATGGTGGTTGTGTACACACACTCCCAACACACATTTCAGTCCGAACAGCTTGTAAAAGTGCATGTACCACCGTATGACCCCTTTAAAACAACACTCTGCAGTGCATTAGACCTTCAGTGTAAGATTTGAGGTACCCTCCCAGCAAACACGCACACACGCAAAAACGTTTTGTTAACGTTGTGAAAAGGTAGTAATAACGTTTCATGCGACGTCTTTATACTGGAAATATGTTTAGGATATGCTTCTATGATATTTAATCAACATAAATTAAGTAGGCTAATAAACAGCAGCACTACGTTAACATTCAAAATATATAGGCTATAAAGTAAATTAATTTCAGCACTGTATAAAATTATATTTAGGTTAAAAATGAAATAAAATCATAGGCTACTATTTACGTAATTATGTCATTTTGTGAATAGGTTATTAAATCTGTTCTTGATGGCTGTCTGAAATAACTTTGTAGTTTTTAATTTTTTAGATAATCCACAAGGAGTTAAGTGTTCGTTACACTTTCGCATGCTTTTAGCTCTGAAGGCGGGTCTTACATTCAGCTGATCATGGTTACATAACTGAAACCGGAGGACTCTGAACTAATACGAAAGGAAGGTTAATGCAAGTTCGTCGTGTTCGTTTGTCAGAAGAATCTTACGAGAGAGAATTAAAGCTGGAAATGTCGTCTGAAGTGTACGACTGCATCGTCATTGGCGCAGGGATCCAGGGGTCCTGCACTGCTTATCAGCTGGCCAAAAACAAGCAGAAAACTCTACTGCTGGAGCAGGTCGGTGCAGTATGCAGTATTTCTAAATCATTTGCTCAGTCTTGTAAAAGGCTCATTCACTTAGCTCTAAATGAAAGCATAAAACAATGTTTGTACATTCATAAATGAGTAAATGTAAGATACAGCATTAATTCTTGCATACATGGACATAAATGTTATGGTAGATTTTTACAATTAAATTAAAAAATGTTTAATTATTAAAACAAAGGCAATACATTGAATACAGGGATTTGTATTGTAGTGTTTTTTTAATTCCTACCTTCTTTCTCACTAGTTTGTTTTGCCCCACTCCAGAGGGAGCTCTCATGGCCAGACTAGGGTTATACGCAGAACCTATGAGGAAGATTTCTACACACAGATGATGCAGGAAAGCTATGAAATATGGGCTCAGCTTGAGAGAGAAGCAGGTGTTGAACTGTACAGGTGAGCATTTGTAAGCATCCAAGAGAGAATGATGCAAATTTTTCACTACAATGCAACATTCAGACACCGTACAACAAAACTTGCACATTGTCATAGCCCTCACACATAACTTTAAAAGAGCATTTTCATTCTAGTCCCTGAGCATCATCATCAACAGACCATGGGCCGCACTTGTTTTTACAGTGTCTGAGAGGTCTAATGGATCACGAGTGGATCTAGCCCACTCAGCCTTGATGCAGAATCAGGCACCTTCCTCTTTTTTTCACGCCGCTATCCATCTCAGCTCTCTGATGGATGGGTCCTGATGAGAGGCCACCTGTGCCCTTGAGCATCTCAGAGACTGCCGGGCAGCGAGTGAAAAATGTGTGCAAGATTTTAAAGAATTCTGGGTTTGTTCTCTTCTTTGGACTATTTGGATGACACTTGCATTCCAAACAAGTTACAGATATTAAAAATATTACTGATTTGGACAGGATTAGTATTTTATTTAGACGATGTGGTGGTTATGGAAAGCCATTTGCAAAGTGGAGTTTTGAGAATAGACCAGCATTAATGATGTTTGATTTGATTGCATAATGTCACTCAGGGCAATTTACGCTATGGACTCATTTATTTGTTCATAGCTACAGTAAAAACAATATTAGTTATAGTAATCGTTGCAATTGCAAAGCAACATTTCTGAAGCCATTACTCTTGTTTTTAGTGCCACATGAACTTTCTGAAATCATTATAATATGCAGATTTGGTGCTCAAAAAAAACTTTCTTATTTTTTTAATGTTGAAGACTGGTGTGCTGTTTATAATTGCCGATGGTGTATAAAAAAGGCTATTTTTCAGAGAATTATCAAATCAGCACACCTTCATAGCTATATTGATTGCTTGCCAGTTAAGATTTTTATATAAGAGGCCAATTAGAGCACAGTTTACAGATACTTTATTATACAGACCTAGTTTTTTTTTTTTGTTTTAAATTCTTTTTCCATTTAATGAACTAAATAGTACCATAGTTTACGCTGTCCATTAGCAATGCAGGTTTAGCACAAAATGATACAGATTAATGCAGATATTGTCCAAAACATCACTTCTAAATATTACAATATAATTAATATAATTAAGAGATTTAATTACTTATGGTGAAGATCGCACCTCGTCGTTTAAGACACTGATTTCATTTTCTTTTTACATCATATGGGATGCTGGCAGTTTGAACCCCCCACTGTTATTTAACCCAGAGAGCTGCCAAAAAGGTCAAAATCCATAATAAATATTTGACAGGCAGTGCAGTGACAAATTTAGCTTTAGTTACAGACTTCAAGCGAAGGTCAAAATAAATGAGGATGCTGCAATTACGGACGTTCCTAATGAGGACTGGATTATATTTCTCATAGGACCCCCGAGGTAGTTGAAAAAAGTAAGGGTGTGAGAAAGTTTTATGCAGTTTTGATTCAGATGGTATTAAAATGACCTCAGCAATAGAGTGCGGATCGGGCTGCATTTTTCTGTCTGAGCCCGGCCTGCGTCCGACAGAGCAGTAACCGAACCCGACCTGAGCCCGAAATGCATTAAGATATTTATGTCCAAGCCCGATCCCAGCCCGATCAAATTTTTTCTCATACTAATGACACATGCACTTTTTTTGTGTGGAAAGCCCGCTTTTTTTTAGCAACTGTAGGAAGGCGTTCGGAAATGTCAACAGATAAGAGCATCAGCGCACACGGGGCTAAAACCGCTGTTATCACACATATCTGTCCGAACCCGGCCCGGCCCGTCGGGTACCGTTGGGCTAGGATCGGGAATCCATCCTCTACTCAGCAAGGATCTTGCCCCACCTTGATGTGATGTGGCACAAGGGCATAAACTAATGTGAAGTGGGGTCCTTCTTTCAGCGTCCCCAATCAAGCACACACACAGTAGGCGATTCAGTCATAAAAATCTCTGATGAATGACTTGGACCTGTGAACTCATGCTGCCCATGTATCATGATGGCTGGCAGATGAAGTAGGCCTTGAAAAACAGTACCCACAGAAAACAGCACGACCATCTATCACACATTGTTGATTTAAAGCCTGTGTTCCCAACCTCTCATCCATACTGCCATAACTCCTCATATTAAGACACCTGCATCACAAGCAGGCACAGACAGCACATTGCACAATTTATACATGCCTCTAAGCACTTCCACCTAAATCAAGGTAGAGCTGTTTAACATGGTGTCTTATAAACTTCTCCTCGCAGGCGCACAGGTCTACTGGTTATGGCTCCAGAAAACGGAGAGGCTTTCTCACGCCTGAAGGCCACGATGCAAAGGTTCAAGGTTCCCACAGTGTTTCTGGAGAAGCAGGATTTCAACCAGCACATTCCCAATGTGAATCTCGCTGATGGGAACGGAGCGCTGATAGACACCTTTGCTGGAGTGCTGTTTGCAGACAGAGCCCTCAGAACTGTGCAGGTCAGCTGATCATATACTGTGCACTACTGTACAAAAGTTTCGGATCAGTAAGATTGATTGATTTTAAAGAAATTAATGCTTTTATATTCTGGATGCATTACATTACACATTATCTAAAGTTACAGTAACAGTGTTACTTAATAACTAATGTAACTTTGTAATGTATAATAAAACATTCTATTTCAAATGTTTTTCTTGAAAGAAAAGTATCCCATTTTTTCCCCAAAATACTAAGCAGATATACTTTCAGTATTGATTCTAAAAAGAAATGTTTCTTGAGCGCTAAAATAGTGTGTTTTATTTTTATTAAGGATCATGCTAGCCTGGGCCCGCCCATACTTCCTGTGACGCTACATTCTATTTCGCGAACAAAGTCAGTCTGGCCAAGCTGTCGTTTTAGAGCATTTCTGTTCGCAAAAAAATGGGAACCAATGAGAAACAAGTAACGCGATGACGCAGTAGTTCTGTGACCGGAATCGATACCGGCTTTCAAACATGGCGTGTACCGAGCAACAACAATCATTTGACTCAGAAGTAATTAAAGTAAGACATTTTCCTACTGCTTTAATGAATCTAGCTACAATTGGCTACGGTGGCTTCAGGTTTCGGCGCTACGCATACGTCATCAGAATGAGTGGTCTGATTGGTTGTAGATTCGTCCAGTAGTATACAGAGACATTCGATGGACACAGGTTAAGCCCGCCTCCCAGAAGGCAGGTAGTAAGATAGCTTGACCAGACTAAGCTCCTATGAGCTTTAAAATCGCGGAAGCCAGGCTAGGATCATGTGACACTGAAGAACAAAATAAAATGAAAAAATAACAAAAATTTAAAATAAACAGAAATAAATATATTTTGAATAAAAACATTTTAATAATATTTCATAATAGTACTGTTCAATTCTGATTCTGCGGCCTGAGTACAAATATAAATCTGCTCTGATCCCAGGCTGTTGTACAGCAGTGTAAAATGAGGCATGTTTTAGTGAATCATTTTATTAAAATATATTATTTAAAATCATCTCTGGGAGGCTGTTGGAATGTCACACATCAATCTTATATTTAGCTTGGCAACTCAAAGCTATCAGATGCTCATCTAATTATGTATGCAAAATGAGTACATTTGCAAATGTTCCAAAAACCCACTTTGGACCAATTGTGTCTGTCCTCGTAAAAGTATCACTGAGATGGCTTTTCTCCACATTGGAGTCAGTAGATCATCTTAGCTCACAATAGCATTTAAAAAAGAGGCATACAAATGGGAAAAAATATTAAAAGCGTAGACATTTGTTTGATATATCAGATGCCCTTTTTAACGATTAATGCTGTTGTAATTAATAAAATGATAATTTCTTGTTTGGTAAAAGCAAGTGCAGTTAAATTCAGCATACAGTGGGAATAAAAATCTTACTGTGTTAAAACTTTCAAAAACTCTCCTAAACTTTCAATGCCAGAAAGGCATTGAGCAACCTTCTTTGTGTACATAAACTGTACTTCAGTGTCGCCTTCACCGTACTTTTTAAAGCTTGCAAGATAAGATATGGCTGAAAACTAGCTTGTTAAAGGCTCCTTACACCCTATCTAGGGAATATAGCCATGCACTTTTATACACAACGCCTCTCTGGATTCAATAAGCTCTGCCTACAGCAGCTTCAGTTTGCAGTGATAAGCTCCCTGTTGGCTCTCACTAAGGAAACTCTTTCATTATCTGTTGCCTGAATCTGACCAGCTTTTTCCAGTTTTAACTGATCCCCGTTGACATCCCTCTGTGTCAAACTCACCCCCTGTTAAATTTTAACCAGTCTCTCCTCACTGCGCTTATTAGGACTTTCTGTCATAGATGAGGTGTTTTGCAGAAGTTTTGTCTATGCAGTAAAGATGAGCATGCTTTAGTCAGACTGAAGTGATTTAGGTCCATGCACTTGACGGCCAACTGATATTCCTGTTGAAATGAGAAAACTAAAACCTGGAATCGAGCATTCTCTTTCGTTTTCTTATTTAATACTGAATTGATTGGTCGGCTGAAGATAAAACCATGCCATCATCAGTTTTTCCACAGTTTCGCAAGCTGCTGCAGGTGTGCAGATTGTTGATGTGTTTATTGCTACTACATGTAATCTTTTTCTCATCAGACAACCAGATTAATGAATAATTGGACTGTGTTCTATGGTGGGACCTAGAAAAATGTAGAGAAAAAAACTTAAATATTAGAGAGTAACATAGGACAAATAAATAAGTAAATAACTGCCCGTATACCAGCAGTTCCCAAAGTGCCAGAGGACCCGCCAGAAAATTGCTATACCGTATTCCAGGTTGTAAAATCATGTTTTTGATACATGCTGTGATTTATTTAAAAGAGTTATATAATGCAAATAATTTAATAGGTGCATAAAGTAGGCTATTCGCTGTATTAGTTCATGTTTGTGGCGTGCGCCAGAAAAGATGCTCAATAAAACCTAGATGCACCAAAGCAGCACATTTTCCTGTGCACTTATTTCCCCTGCTGAGGAAAAAATCCAAGTGAACATTATTAAATAAACTCTTCAAAAACTCTTCACTTCTGTACCTGTTAGTTTCTAATAAGTACACTTTATATACTAATACATATATACCTTTAAAGGTACTAAAATGGAGCCTTCAGGTACAAACTTGTACCTTTTGTACCCAGTGACAGTATGTATTTCACCTCTGTTGTTCTCCAATTATAGTCAGAAATATAGTCACAGTTCTTGAATGTTATAATGTTTATTAATTTTCTACCCTGAAGTCTGTTTTTTGTTTCTGGGTTTCACATTTTTTTTACTTTCAATATAAAACAAAAAAACAAACAAACAAGTGAACACTCGATTTTGGTTTTCTAATTTCAAAAGTACACGGACTGATTTAAATGTGTGTTTTCAGAGGCTGTTTGAGTCCTGTGGGGGTGTGATAAAGGATGGAGAGAAGGTGACTGACATCAGGCCTGGTGCAGAGGTCACTGTAACCACAGGCTCTGGAGTGTACAGAGGAAGGAGTCTGGTCATCACTGCAGGACCCTGGGCCAACACTCTCCTGACACACACAGGACTGCAGCTGCCGCTCAAGGTTCAGCAGACATCCCTATTTCACTCATTCAATTAACTAACTATCGTCTTTCTTCCTTCCATTATTTTTTTTTGGATTTCATCCATCCATTCACTTTCTCTCTTCTTTTTTTCCCCTCTTTATTTCATCCATTCACTCATTCTCATCTACTTACTTCTTACCTCCATCCATCCATGCATTTATTCCCCTTTCATTCATTCATTCTGTTTTTCTTTCATCAAGGACGGATAGGCATCTGCCTGTCCATCCATCTTTTTAGTTTTCCTTACCTACACAATTTCTTTCTTTCTGCTATCCAGCCATGTTATATTTTTTATCATCTGCTACCCTCTTTATTCTACCACATTCATTTACACTTTCCTTTTGTCATCTATACATTTACTTTCCTTTCTATACTACTTACTATACTTTCCTTTTTCATTTCTCTTACCTTCATTCATTCACTTTCTTTCTTTCTTTCTTCACTTATTTATCATCTTTATTTCATCTGTTTATTCATTCTCATTTACTCTTTACTCTTCTTTCTTTCTTCCGTCCAGCCACTTATCCATCCATGAATCCATCTGTTTATTCATTTACTCACTTTTTTCCAACTGTCTGCCATCTATCCATCAGACCATTTATTTTTTTCTTTTTCTTTCTTTCAGCTATTCATCCTTTTGTTATATTTTCACCTGCTTAATTTATTTTACCATATTCACTCCATACATATTACACCCCTTCTTTCTTACCATAAATCCATTTTTTTATTTCTCTTATACATTTGTTTGTTTGTTTGCTTTCTTTCTTTTTTTTTCTTTCTTTCACCCAACCATCCATTTACTCACCTTCGTTTTTTCAATTCACAATTTTTCAGTGTGAAATGTCTGGGTTTGGAAAACAGGTTCTGAAAAATGGAAGCATGGGATATATAAGGTGTATTGACTATCAGCCATGGCTTGTGAAACACACACAGGCAACATATAGATTGATCTGGATTACACCCCTGGGCAGAATGAAAAGTGAGTTATTTGTGAATGCACAGAAACCACCCTGAACTCACCTCCCAATCCTATAAACAGCTCCCAGAGTCTCCAGTCCACCCGAGATCTCTTACGTGTCTCACGCCATGAGAGAAGTGATGGAAAAAGAATTCTGTGTTAGTTAAACTCCGAATTGGACGTAGAATTGGAATTGCATTTTTCAGGATAGCAGAGCTTGAAAGTCTGCGCTTGGGTGGGCACAACAATATATGAGCAATGAATTTGTGCACTGGTAAATTTTTATGAGAAGACAGGCCGGACTATTTTGAGCTAGGGATTCCTTACTGCTTATTAGATTTACTTTATAGTGAGTTAAAGGGATAGTTCACCCAAAAATGAAAATTCTTTCAGTAATTACTTATCCTTATGTCGTCCAAACCCTACATTCTTCGTCATACACAAATTAAGATATTTTTTATTAAATCCAAGAGCTCTCTGAACCTGAAATGTTCAAGGCCCAGAAAGATAGTAAGGATGTGACATCAGTGATTCAACCGATTATTTGAAGCTACAAGATTACTTTTTATGCACAAAGAAAATAACCTGTGTAAGAAGATTTTGAATCTCTCGTTTTGTTTTCTGGGCAGGTTGTAAAGATTAACGTGTGCTACTGGAAGGAGAAGATCCCAGGCACCTACAGTGTTGGCCAGAGTTTCCCGTGTTTTATAGAGTTACAGCCAAAAGAGGGGGAATATGATATTTACGGCCTTCCGTCCAATGAGTATCCAGGACTAATGAAGGTAAGTGATAGGACAGATGCTGTTTCTAAAAGAACAGGGCCTGTACCATGAAGCCGTTTCAACTGGTTAGCCTGGTAAATTTCAGTTTACTGTAGTTTGCACCATTCCTGGGTTTTCGGTATCATGAAATTGGTTTGGCTTAATATAAATATATAAATAATATGCAGAATAAATATGTTTTAGAATCAGTTGCTGTAAACATGACTACATATGAGTTTAGATTTTTTAATGTTTTACCTATAGTGTTTTGGTACTAAATACTTAAATAATAAATAATATTATCAACTTTATAAAAGTAGCTTTACAACTTACTCGCACATTTTCTTTACGTTTTCCTCTTTCAATAATAGATGCTGTGAAAATGTGTTTAAATTATTCATACAATCTTTTAATCTTTGGTAGTGAATCACACTCTCTCACGAGAAGTTAGTTCAAGGCTTGTGAGTGCTTGGCTGCTTATCACTGATGTCACACGCTCATGTGCCTGCTCAAGGATCAAGCCCGAGTTGACAGAGAAAGTTGATCAGGCACGTGCAGAGGGGGGGGCGGAGGGTGCTTGAGGGTGGCCTTTTCTTGGGGTTTCTTGTTTGTTTGTTTTTTGTTTTCGTTTTTTTTATGTGTATGTGTGTATGGTGCCCTATCTTTGCCCCAGAACAATATAATGTAACTATTAATCTAAATTTTGCTAAATAAAAGGATCTGGCTCGCATCAGTCACATGACTGCCATTAACCAATGCTTGCCCTTGAGGGCAGAGCGCGCTCATTACGAGCCTGTACTGACTTATGCACCCGGTGCATCATGGGTATTTCTTTAGAGTTTTCTTATTTTTATGTAATTTAAGCAAGACAGTTGGGTTTTTGTATTAGTGATGTTATGTGTGTTTATGTTCAAGTTAGTTTGGGTGGGTTTGGTTTGTTTGCAGCCCTTTTATATAAAAGTGTAACTGGTACCATCATGGAGAGAGATGTGTAGGGGAGTCACTTGTTGATATTGCCCTTCATTTGAGAAGCGTAATGGGAAGTCTGGTTCGTATATGAGAATTGATGTTATCAGACAGTCCTCACAAAGAACTGGTTCAAAAATCGTTACGTATTGGAATCGTCATGAAAATGAGTTGCTGTTATTTGGCCTGCAATTTACCCCCTTTTTTAACTTTGAGCACCCGCCCCTTTAAACGTCTCTGCACGGCCCTGACTTCATGGTATCAACAAATCTGGATTGGAGTAGTTTGGTTTTGTCAACTCAAATCTAATCCTGTAACCCAGAGTTTGTTTAGCCACCATCATGGTAAAGGCCCCAGGTTTGATTAAAGCCATGTGGGTCCTCAGTTTCAAGTCTTTCTTGCATCATTCAGGGTTGAAGTAAAACTATGAAACATTAAAAATAATTTTCCTTATTTGAAATAAAACTAAATTACAAAAATAAATGTTACACTCACAGAAGTAATTTGACAACTGTCTGAGATAAGCAGTAGTATTACTAAAACTAAAATAAAATAAAATTCATAGAAAATTAGTGCTGTCAAATGATCAATCTGGAAATTTTTGTTTGCATAAAATGTTTGTGTTCTGTGCATATTTATATATAAATACACAAATATATGTTTAAAATATTTACATATATATTTACATCTATTTTTATATTCATATAATTTTTATTATATATAAAGGTTTCATATGTAAGCATTACTTAATTCTTGGAAATATACACATGTGTGCATTTTATAAATAAATATACACAAACCACACACACACACATATATAAAAAATAACAGAAGCACTTAAAATTATGTGTGTATATATACATACACACACAGCACACACACATATATATATATATATGCCTTTATATATAAAATAATTTAAAGTAGAATTGAAATAAAATAGAATGTAGTGGTGACAAAAATGATGTACAAATAAGTAAATAAATTCCTACAGTTTCAACCACACATTTGGCCTGCTTTTCTGTTTGTCCAGTATTTTTTTTATTTGAAAGCCCACTTCTCCATGGAAACAATAGATACAGCCTGTCCTAAACCACTATATCAGTACCACAGACCATTCCATTAATGCAATTGCCTTCCCACATCTCATTAAAAGCTGCCAGAGACTGCTAGTCTCAGATAGTCCATAGTTTTCATTCTTTGTTAATTAATCCACAATTCCCTCATGTAGCGATACAGCACACATCTCTACTCAGAGTTTGAGTGCATCAGATGCAAGCGTAAGCAGGAGTGGTTCTGTAGCTGTCTGAATGGATCCATGGACCTTGATGCTTTTACAAAAGCAGAGAAGCAGCACTCTCCTCTGGTCTGTTCTCCCAGTACTAATGGCCCGGTTTCAGTATGCGGGAGGGCCCAGCAGGAGTCTTCAGTCTCATCACACTTAGCAAGGCTGAATGGGAGAGCACAGATGGCTGTGTCATGTTAGATGCATTATGTCTGCTCCAGTCACTGGAGCCTGGCTTCTGCACGTATATCTGCTGCTCCACCAAGCATACCGAGCCTTGGATCACAGATCCGTAATGTATCATAGGTCAGATTGTTTTTATGGATCATAGTGTGCGTGCATGTGTCTGAGCAGGTGTGTTACCACATGGGCAGTGAGACCGAACCGGATGAGCGGGATAAACAGACGGATAGAGGGGACATCGATATTCTGGCGCGTTTCGTCACCCGCTGTCTCCCTGGGCTGGTGCCAGTGCCTGCTGTGGTGGAGAGCTGCATGTACACGGTGAGTCGCTTCATTAGTCGTCCTCAGGTGCCGTCACTGGTGTCCGGACCAAACTTTCTTTCTCGTGTGGAGAGAAGAAAGATATTTGAATGCACGGCTCATATTTTATTCTGACATTGCATTTGATTGAACGCTTGCTGGAATTGAACCAAGCCATTTATTTTGGTTCTACTTATGTTTTAAATTGATTTTTTTTTGTTCTAGACACTCAGAATTATAGCATATCTTTACCAGACACACCTGATATGGTGACAAGCCATTATAGCTATTTCTTCCATGAAAATCTGACTTTTTGTCCTAACCAGATGTGACCCTGACTGGATATTTAGTGGGTTGCTTGATTTCGATATCGGTTTCTTTTTCACAGTGAAATCTACATATTACAGTGAACATCAAAAAAGCCTGATACAAAAATTAAGAGAATTTTAAAATGATCATTTACAGGCTTTGAAATGTCTTTAAAATGTATAATAAATTAATTATAATAATGTTTCATAATTAATGCTGTCAAAAGATTAATCGCATCCAAAATAAAGTTTTTTGTGTACATAATATATGTATTTATTATGTATATATACATTCACATACACATAGTATATATTCTGAAAATGTGTACAGTATTTACATATTTATATATTTAATTATATTTTATATCACATACTAACATATTAACATTTAAACAGAACATATTTGTCTTAAATATATACATGTATGTGTTTGTATTATATATACATAATATACACTGTACACAAAAATAAATTATGCAAACGAAAACTTTTATTTTTGTTGCCATTAATAATTTTACAGCACTAATAATAAAGCAATAGTACATTATTAATAATATAATAAGATTAATAATATATAAAAATTAAATTAAAATAAATAATTTACTGTAATAAAAATTAAAATGACTACTAAAGTATTGAAAATCATCCAAAAATATTTTCTTGGCAGATGCATGCTGACAGATGCTTGGTAATCAAATGAAAATCTCTATGATGATTTCTAAAAAAAAAAATTCAGTCATCACAAATGTCTGGAAAGGGCATGGAAAGTCACTGGTTAAAAAAAATTGGGATCCCTGATGTCCTGATTGGTTGTGATTGTGTCACATCACGCTGCGGTTTCACATTCAGTGTGGACAGACAAATTGCTTGTCATGGGAAACTTGTCGCATGGCATCTGGTTGAGACGTGATGTTAGACTCTCATTTAATGCAGTGCATCAAAAAAAAAAAAAAAAGTAAGTTCTTTCAGAGCAGGTTTTCATTTGCTCTAAAATACTTCTGCAGGACCAAACAAAGTTTCCATCCAGATGGCTGAAATGAAAAAATAATAAAAGCAGCTTACAAATGCAAGGTACAATCACATCAATCATGAAAAAGGACAGCTGTGACGCAACACAACCTAAATCCTTTAAAAACTGCCCTCGACTGCCCTGTCAGGAGAGCCACAGAACGCCAGTGAGCACCCAGACATAAAGTTCAGTATTAAAGCAAGAAACTGAGTGGAAGCGTATGAATATGGTACCTAGTATCATGGTGCTCAGAGCTGTCCTCTTCGATACCATCTAAAGAACAATGTCTCAGTTAGCCAACCACAGTATTGACTATTTTCACACTTAAAAAGGAAAAATATCAGGTTGCTCAAAATGAATCAAAAGGCACATTTCTGTTAAGCTAGTAGACTTTTAAAAATGGTGCTTCATGGTACCATAGAAGAACCTTTGTTTAAATGGTTTAAAAAAGAATCTTTAACATTTGAAGAACCTTTCAGTTTCCCAAAAAGTTGTTTGTGGTTCTTAAAAGCTAACAAAAAGATTTAAAGAACCCTTCTATGAAGGGTTCTTTGTGGAACCAGAAATGGTTCTTCTACTGCATTTCTGTGAAGAACCCTCCAAGAATTTTTTTTTCCAAGTGTTTGAAATAAGTCTCTTATGCTCACAAAAGCTACAATTATTAGATCAAACGTACAGTAAAATCACAAATATTGTGATAAATATATTTTAAAATGTCATTTAATTCTAAGATGGCAAAGTTGAATTTTCCGCAGCCATTTCTCCAGTCTTCAGTATCACCCAATCTTTCGGAAATTATTTAAATATGATGATTTGTTGCTCAAGAACATTTCTTATTATGATCAATGCTGAAAACAGTTTTAAAAATTGTCAATTTATTTTTACAGCATTTGTTTTAACAACAGAAAGAGGTTTTCTAAAATGCTAAATATTTTTACTTCAACTTTTTTTTACACACTAATTGCATTCTTGCAAATGATTAAAAAGAAAATAAACCTTACCACCCCCAAACTTTGAAACCGTATCGTACAGGACATTCAACTAAATGTTTGTCATTCCTAAATCACTTCAATTTGCCAAGTCAATTTGTTCATTAGCAATTTCAAGCATGTAATGGCTTATCTCTTAAGCAGCTTTTCAATGTTTAAGTTCAATTCAAACAGCGCTCATCATTCCTGCCGTGTGCGTGTTCAGAGTACAAAAAGGTCAAATATTTGCAGAAATAATTACCATCCAGTCTTGATGTTTAACATTCCCCCTGCTTGCTTGTTTGTAGGTCACGCCGGACCATAACTTCGTCCTTGATTCCCACCCAACCCACGGCAACATCATCATCGGTGCTGGATTCTCAGGTCAGTAGAGCACTAATGAACTCGGCATGATGTAAAACACAGTCACACGCGCTCACGCCGACTCCAAGAGCTATCCCAACTTTTTAATGAGAGAACGGAACAGGGCGCTAGAGAAGGACAGGAAGCGAAGCTCCCAGCGCGGGCGCCTTTTATCGTCTAATTAAAGGCGGTTGCTGGCTCCCCGGGTCCTGCTCGCTCCCAAACTAGCCTCTCAGGGGGCCAAAGGGCTCACCTGGCATTTGTTCCATCTGTTCGCATCACCTCCTCCTTAGACTAATTATGGGACTAATTAAATTCCACTGGTAATCACTTCAGAGAAGCGCTAGTTAGCAGCATGGGGCACAGAGAGTGGCGTTTGGTGGGAAGGGGTTAGAAAAATACAGTAGAGCTGAGCGCTACTGTGGCAGCACGGTGTAGTTATTCATCTTGTAACGCATTGTCCCGGTTAAAGGAGGTGTCACAGGAAGCATTGTGTGGCTGCCTCACTATACCGGTAGCGTCCCAATGCTCTGGCACGTCGCGCACTAATGATTTATGACATATATTCTTCTGCCTTAATAATACATTACAACTCTGATAGGAGCAGAGGAATGCTCACTATTAACCTCTCCCTGCCTCTTCTCGTTTTATTGTCTGCCATAATGACAGCGCTTCGCCTCCCCGCTGCTCTCCTGCCCTCAGCGCAGCTGTTGTATTTGCGGCATGGGAAAAACTAAAGGGTGCCAATTGGATTCGTTTCAGGGGCAAACACACAGACCGTAGCTTTTGGGCGGGAAGTCGCCCCTTTTTCCACCTGGAATTTGTCTCGAGCCAAGCTCCAAGGCCCTCCGGTTGCCATGGATACCTAGTCACATCAGTGGGGTTTAAGGAAGAGCAGAGACGGTCAAAGCCGTATCCACTCACAGCCCTGCCTTGCAGACTTCAAACGGTCGCCCAATCCGCAAAGGCAAGAACTGAGAGCGTCGGAGAAGAATGCTGTAACACTTCCTGTGTTACCAGAGTAATTTCTTTACTTTTTATTGAATTAAAGAAACAATCACCGAGCTGCTTCT
>JAUMHQ010000075.1:6268495-6304254 GCA_032361165.1 Enteromius paludinosus | reverse complement strand
ATTGTGAACAAATTAACCATTAATTAATGCTTAACTAATGCATTATTCTGACCCCCTATTCTGAAGTGTTACCGAATATTATTTTAAATAAATGCTGTTCTTTTGATCTTTCTATTCATCAAAAAATTCTGACAAAATTTATCATGAGTAGCACAAATATGTTAGGCAGCACAACTGTTTTTAACATGGATTCGAATTGTAATAATATTTTACAGTATTTACTGCATTTTTAATCAAATAAATTCAGCCTGGATTATCAAAAAAACACAAAAAGACTTTGAAACAGTATAAAACAGAATAAACTATATTTGTTAATGCATTCAAATAGAAAAGAGACGTAAAATTTGTTCATTTTAATGGCCATATGACGGTGTGCTCGTGGTTATGGCATTAATATTACGATGATTTCTCAATCACATTTTTTTTTTTCATAAATGATACACGTAGACTGGCCATGCAGGATTATGTCTACAAAGAGAAATCTGAAAAATACTGCTAAAAGATATTCCCTATTGTCTGTCTCTGTTCTGTTTTACACCTTTAAACTCTGTCTGGCAGGTGTATTGTATCAAACCTATGCGCCACCTTTCAAATCCTCCAGTGGAAATCCATGCGCTCCCGAGGGGGAGGGTGTCAGACAGACCTGAAGCTAATCACACAGCGTTCATGACCAGACCATTTATCATGGCCTTGCTAATCAATATGACAATATTTAGAAGAGAGACAGGTTTAGCAATACCCACAAAAACGCTCTGCGTCACAACAATGCTTCAGCCTGGCTGGGGCTTTATAGAAAATTAAAATGTTCACTGCACCCTTCTGTCAGAGTGTCTCTTGCTCCAGAGAGCTGAGCAAATATGACAGGCGGCGACGACTATGAAAAAAAAATAAATAAATAGAAAACAATATGGAGACAGCGTCAGGGGAACAGCATCTGCAGAATTTGGCTGCATCCGTCTCTCCTGATATCACTTCATAATACGCTACAGCGAGGAAACAATTACACCATTTTCTCCACGCTGAAATAATACTGAATCAATGACAGAATTATTAAAGTGTAATACATTTCACGCAGATACATCATGTTCAAATTAGAGCCGAAATCGGGAACGTGCCATTATGGGCGGAAATCATTTCCCCACGGTTAATAATTGAAATGACGACCTGGCTGCCACCTATTGTGAATGAAGACAGGTGGTGTCCTTTGTCTCTGTGTGTGAGACGACTCTAATTTAAAAGAAGCAAAACACGACTTTTGTTCTTTTTCAAGCATAGACGGACTTACCGCCTGCTTGGATTTAGATATGTCATCCATTTGGACATGGAGGTCCTCGATCTCCACTTCCATTGACTTTCGGGCTTTGACGGCGGCAGCGCACGTGAACTCTGATTCCTCGAGCTGTGAAGAGCACAAACAGATAAATAAACTGTATGTTATATGATGTGTTAACTACAGAGGCCAGGGGAAGAAGGGAAGAACAGACCTGGTTCCTGAGCTGAGCGATCTCTCTCTTGCTGGGAGCGTTGTTCTTTAGGTGATCCAGCATAATCTGGGCATCAGCCAGCAAGGCCTTTGTGCGCTTTAGGTCTTTCCTCAGACGCTTTTCTGCCTCCACATCTCTGTGGCTCACCTGAACATTTGACATAACAGTTATATAAAAATATTATTTATATTATATAAACAAAATGCAGAAACCTTTTACACAAATATTATTCGTTAATATAGGAAATTTTTATATTTTATTTTTTACCCTAGTGGATAAACAGCAAAATAACATTATTTACATGATTTGCTTTACTAGTAATAAACCAGAACTTGATGATTTGAATTTAACCCAAAAAGTGTCAAATGAGTCATTTTCACTTTCTGTTTTTGAAAGAAAATCTATTATGTCTATTATAAAGTCTATTATGCTCACCGGAGTGGCATTTATTTGGTCAAAAACAGTTATATATAATCCTTCAAAAATCATCTAATTATTTTATATAAATGTTTAATTGGATTCTTTCTATTATAAATATTACGTTTAAAAGAATTCAGTATATGTCTGAAATAAAACTCCTTTATAACATTGTAAATGTCTCGACTGTCACTTTTGATTATTTTAATGCACCCTTGTTAAATAAAAGGATTATCTTCAAAAAAATAAGTTATTTTGTATTATCTTTAAACTTACAAAACATTTAATTTTAAACAAAGTCAGTGTCACAGGATCCTTCACAGATCATCTTATTTAATTTACATTTGAAACGGGATTCTTTCTATTGTTATAAATATTACGTTTAAAAGTATTAAATAAATGTCTGAAAAATAAATCTTTTATAACAACATTGCACAGACCACAAACTTACAAAACAAAGTCTGTCAAAAATAACTCAAATAAAATAAAGAAAATGAAAATTCACTCAAGTAAAATGCAACACTGTACATATTTATCAAGACAGTGCATAGTTATCATATGTGACCCTGGACAACAAAACCAGTCGTACGTGTTAATTTCCCGAAATTGAGATTTATACATGATCTGAAAGCTGAATAAATAAGCGTCCCATTGATGTATGATTTTGATAGATAGGGCAATACTTGATCGAGATACAACGATGGGAAAATCAGGAATCTGAGGGGACAGAAAAATCTAAATGCTGAAATCATCACTTTCAAAGTTGTCCAAATTATGATCTTATCAATGCATTTTACTAATCAAAAATTAAATTTTAATACATTTTCTGTAAGAAAATGACTAAATACCTTCATGGAACATGATCTTAACTTACTTTACTAAGGATTTTTGGCAAAAAATAAAAATAAAAAATTTTGAGCCATACAATGTATTTTTGGCGATTGCTACAAATATACTCCAGCGACTTAAGACTGTTTTTTTGGTCCAGGGTCACAAATTTCAAATATTGCTATGGTACTTTTTAATATTTGCTCTTTTTACTACTATGTAGACAAACTCTAGCACTCTCTATTCTACTTCTATTTTTTTTAACTTGCCTCTTTTAGACGTGCACTCTAAAAGCTTGTTGCTGCTTGTTAGTAAAACTAAAACCTCTCTATTCTTTTTGTATTCTATTTGTTTTCTTTTTATTTACTATACAATTAACAAAAACCTAGCTATGTGTAGGTCATTCAGCTAACTGAGACTTGTCATAGCACTTTATATTAGGGATGTCCCGATCCGATCACATGATCGGAAATCGGGCCCGATCAGGTGGTTTCAGACTCGATTGGAATCAGATGTTTCCTCCGGATCATATTCTCCCGTATATATATTCTCATCGTTTTTTTAAACACATCTATATTTATGCGGTGGCACAGAATTAGACCTCTTGACTCCACACAGGAACAGCAACGCGTTTAAAGTAGAACAGGGAAGCAGCTTGAAGCGTATGTCTGCGGTCTGGAGGTATTATAAAGCTGATGACAACAACACGTAGGGCTGCACGATAATCATCGTGTGATATGTATTGTGCATCTTGTCAGTAAAACCGTAATCAGGTGCGTGGTCTTACATTGAGCCGCTTTCACCACGCAGAGCCGTTGTTCACTGACGAGCTACGCAAATTCGGGTTCATTATCAGCGTGATTTTGCGCAGCTCATCAGTGAACAACGGCTCTGTGCAAAAACATATCGCGCAGCCCTAACAACATTGCCATAGCAAACTGTGAGATATGTAAACTTGGGATTGCAAGAGGTGGAAAACCAACCTGAGAGTTTGAAGAGGAGAGAAAAAATGCCATGTGACAGCGCGAAGGTGCAGGATATATATTTACTGTTGCATTAAAGTCCAAATGTGAAGAAAATGTATGATATTTATACTTGATAGTTCAAGCTTCCTCATAGAAGTGCTCTGTTTGTTAACAGAGTTGTATGTTAAAATAAGTTGAATTAAATAAAAAAATTAACATCCTGCATCTGTTTCTTCGCTCTTCTTTATGCTTTCTTTATGTATTACAGAAGTATCGGATCGGGACTCGGTATCGGCAGATACTTAAAATCAAATGACTCGGACTCCAGGGCAAAAAAACCTGATTGGGACATCCCTCCTTTATATCATTGCTATTTAGCTGATTTTAACAGCGTCCATTGTCCTCATTTGAATAAAAAGCATCTGCTAAATCTACTAAATGTAAATGTAGTGCAGTATATGTAGTATATAGTGAGTTGAGTTTCTGTACCTGGTCTTGAGCGCTCATCAGCTTGGCCTCCAGGTCCCTTCTCTCCCGCAAGACCTTTTGCTTCTCTTCATACTCCTCCTCCAGCTGCACCTCCATTTGCTTGAGCTGCTCACACACACAAGCATATTAACAGAACATCATGGAGGGCTTTGTGAAGTAGCTTTGCCCTGAAGAGTCAATCCAATTACATACCACCATTCCAGACATACAAACACATTCCTTAAATGTGTCTTAAGATGCTTCTTGAGCACCTTCGAGTGTCAATCAAGGGACTTGGTTGTAAGAAAGAAGGGTAATTATGGGATGCACTGTACTGGCAGCTTGATTGGTTAAGTGGAGAGGAGGGAAAGGTGAACTATACGTGTGGAAAATAAAATAGCAGCCCCCATGAATTATACATCAAAACAAAACTCAATGAGTTCAGCTTATCTGCACCTACGCGGCAAAGACACTCCACAAATGTGAAAGCCGCTATCTGCAACAAGAGCTGCGCTGAACAACGCTGAATGGAAATTCTTATTCAACACATGGCCGAATGCGTCTTGTTTATTTATGTTGTACAGGAGTTGAAACGAGCTCTGCATAAGAAATGAACATCAGCAATTAAAATGTTATAAACTGAACTCACCTGAACTTCTAAAACTAGTTGCAGAGTATTCGGAGCATGTTTTAGTTAGCTGGTGACTTGTACATGTGTATGAGAGTCTATGCAAACGAACTTCATTTGGATGTGATCTATTAGTTTGACAGCACTAATAACAACAACAACAGCAACACTAAACATTGTTAATATAGTAATGCATTACTTAACACTGCAGTAAAATATTTAACTTTATACTAATATTTACATGTATTAATATTATTTAATACACATTACCTCATATTAATATTAGTATAATAAATCACTACTACTACTTTTATTATTATTACTGATTGTTTTATCTACAAACAGCACAACAAAATTAGTTTAACATATACATTCATATTTTAATTCAAAAATACAATGACGCTAACATACCATAGGCTTATAATGATTGTTAACAGTAAGTGTCGTATAACAGCTGCTTGACTGTATCATACCTTCTTGCTGCAGGATTGTCTGATCTCCTCCACTTCGTCGTCTTTGCTCTCAATCTCTTTCGAATGCGTCTGTCTCAGTCTCTCCATCTCCATCTCCAGACGGAGCTTGGCCTGCAGGTCACAACATCAATAGCTCAGTGAATACAAATCCACACCTTCTGCACGCATTGGAATCCAGCAGAACAGGCTCTATATGCATGCAGATGCATATGCAAAATATCCCTGTCGCACAGGCCAATAAAACGCTTTAGAATTATTATTATAATGCATGCAGGCCGTGGATATTGACAGTTTCTTCATACTGAAACATCAGCTGAATTTACATGAATTAGCATATACGCATGACAGGTGAAAATTGTGTGCATGTGGAGAATGTGCATAATTTCAAGAAATAATACATTAAACATCAGGCAGCTCGGTACAATGTATATCCTTATTCTCATGACATGATGTACAGCTGGTTGGACTGTGGTGTGTGTGCATGGGTTTACGTCTTCGACAAAGTTTAAAAACAAAAAAGTTCTCTCCAAAAAAAAAAAAAAAAATGAGTGTGTTCGATCACCTGCTCCAGCATCTGAATGGTTCCAGCCTGTTCATCAAGCTCCTCTTCTTGATCTTTGACCTTTGCCTCAAGGTCACGAAGCTGCTTTTTAACCTTGGCCAGTGACGCCTCGTCCTTCGTCTCCTGCGAGTTCAGATCTTGAAGCTCTGCCTCCATTTGCTCGAGCTTCAGATTGACAGCACATATCTCCAGATCCTTATCCTGAGAGAGCAGAGAAAAACTCATTTAGAACAACACAGTCTGCCTTCAGCACACACAGACACAAGTACGTCACAGCCAAGAAAATCTGTAAGTGCGAGACAACAAAGAAGGGTGATATCAGAGAGGTTGCTGACCTCCAGTTGTTGTCTGAGGCTGAACACTTCCCCGGTCAGCATGTCCTTCTCTCTGCTCAGTTTCTCCCGCTGACTCTTCTCTCTCTGCACCTCCTCTTGAGCCTGAGTCTGCTCCGAGTCAAACCTGCAGATATTGCATACACACAAAAAGCACACACCATCAACAAAAGATAAAGGGAACAATTGTACAAAGGTTCTTTCCAGAGGCTTCTCTGTTCCGATGTGGTGGAATGAGCTGCCATATTTCACCTGATCTGCTGAGACCAAATAAATTCTACAAACACTAAAGTAAAACCATGATAGGCTTTCATATATAATACTAAATCTGAAAAAATATCTACCTTATTCTTCAGCATGGAAAGTAAGCCTACAGATGAGACTTCCAGCTCATGGAAAGACCATAAAATGTACATAGGGCCACGGGTGGACATAAGGTGGATAAACCATTAACACTTCGCTAAAGACCCATCCCCCTTAGTTACTGTTGGTATGTCCAACAAGCCATGGGGCTCTCACACCACACATCATGTAAAAATACATTCCAGAGCAAAGGAGACACTGACATTGTGCCGACAGATAAGACAGATAAGTTACTTTTTAAATAAAACAAAGTCTCAGCTTTCACATTTTTTATTTAACTTTTTCTTTTTTTAAGAAAATCCAATAAGAAATACCATTCTTTGAAGTCACTAGACGTCAACTGTTAATATCTTCGTCTTTACTTGTTATAGCATGAAATAAACATAAATAAACATCACAAGGTATCTCGTTTCTTGGAAATACGTCAATACACAAAAGCTTTTATGTTCAAGTCCATTGACTTAAATCTACTTTCCTGTCTGGTTTATCAGACAAACTTGCCTGTTATGATTGGTCAGATCAGACTGGCAAACATCCATTAGCATAAAATCACAGAGAACTTATCCTTTACTCGTTTATTTGTTCTGTGGAACGAAATGATGATATTTGAGTAATTTTGTTAAGCAAAACATTTTGGTTTTAAACTTTTCAGGGAACAAAGCAAATATTGGTTAACAAAGTGATAAAAAACCCACATCCCACAAATTTAACTTTTTTTTTTAGGTATGACAGTTATCGTCTATGACAGAATAGAATAGTTTATCTATTTCCACAATTAATATAAATGAATTTGTACTTGGTGTACATCATTCCTCCCTAGTCTTTATTAGTTCAGTATTTGTCCTCGAAAACCTGTATTAGATGAGCACTAGTCGAAATATATACAACAAAGCCAATTTCTAATTCTTGAATAACTTATCTCTCTATTCACTATAATCAAAGCACAAGTTTAATGTGCCTGAAATACATTGACAAATAAATTTGACAAAAACATGATACAAAACAATAAAAAATAGCATACCTGCTTTTCCTTAAATAGCCAAGCATAGCAGAGTGTTGAGAAACTAAAACTCATCTAAGCTTTACAGTATTGTGTGTGACGTGTGTGTCAGGAGGGGTATTAGGAAAAAGCGTTCTGATTGGGTTAACTTGTAAGTGGGCAACAATGAGTGAGGGGGGGGGTTGGGGGCGCTGTGACGCTTTGGGGCAAATCTGTCCAATCTTTTCCTCTTTTTCTAGTTCACCCTTCTCTCCGAGGCCCTGTTATGATCCCGTAAATGAGCCTTACGCAACTCTCTGTCTTAATCCAAACCCCACAGAGAGATGAAGGACCGCTCTCCTTGCCCTCCCCCATCTCTCCTACTGGTTAAATCTGCCGTCACCCTGAGCCTCGGGCTGATCATTTCATTCAGAGTGGACTTTCACACATCCCCTCCACAGCGACAGGCACAGCCCTCCGCCTGTTTACTCAAGAGTCTAAAGAGGCTTAGCTGCAGCACCTTCACACACCGCCATCACTCTGCTTATAGCCTTCCGCTCTGAGTAATGACAGACTTACAGATTTGATTTTGAGATGCTTGCTACTGAGGCACTGGCGGACTACTCTTCACACAAGGATGGAAAACGTTATTAACGTTTTTAATAATCATTCTAATTCTATGAGAATAGAGATGTCCACATCACAACAATAACATTAATTGCACAGAAAAATAATGTCGCTGGGATTTTTGATATGAGAATCTTTAATAAAAATAAGAGAGATTACAGGTTGAAATGTGTTTTCTGTAAAATTTATATTCTTAAATGGTCATCATAACATAAATGCACCCAGAGGAATCAAACTCAACTGAGAGCTTGTGAATCAGAACCTGCATCGATACCAAGCATTATAGCATTATAGTCTTATAATAGGGCCAATAGGATTTGGGGCTTTGAGCATCAAAATAGCTTGCTGCATCATGAATTATCCATTTCTTCCCTCTTGTTAGTAAATCTTTATCTAGTCTGACTTACTTGCGCTGTTTCTTCTCCAGGTCGTGGTTGCGGCTCTGCTGCCCCTCCAGGTGCAGTTTGGTGTCCTGCAGCTCAGCTGTCAGTCTCTGGCATTTCTTCTTCAGCTGCTGCGCCATGCGCTGCACCTCTTCATTGTCCGCCTGCAGGTCTGTCAGCTAAACACACAGTTTCTCAGTGAGTCTGTACAGGTGGATCTGTCCATCCAGTGTGTGTCTTGTCTAGATGAATGTGTTTCAGCTACTACATTCAAGCTTGAGACATTACATGCTGTTGTGTTGGACCACACTGACAAAATGAGTCATTGCTACAAAAATAAACCTGTTTTCTTGTGGTCCAGGATCACATATGAAATCTATATTGTGTAACAAACCAGAGCTCTCAGCGTCTGAGTGTGAGAAAGTGTTATTTGTCGTCTTTACCTTTCTCTCCAGCTGCCTCTTGTTTTGCTGCTCCACCTCTAGTTTGTCATCAAACTCTTGCTGGAGTCTCTTCTTGGTAAACTCAATCTCTCGAATGGCCCTCTCATACTTGAGCCTCCATTCTCCTCCTAAAAACACAGTCAGTGATGATTATGCCCTCACAATTCATTGCAAGATGGCCTTGTGTGATTACTCATATGCGAAAGGCTGTTATTTAATTAAATAAATATGCCGGTGCTTCAAAGCAAAGTGACGGCACTCTTTTGTCTGCAGCACATAGTCCAAGTACTCCCTCTCAATAGATTTAGTGCACTTGTAGTTTGTGGTGCAATTTGAGATGTTAGATGTCTGTCATAAAGCAGTTAAATCGTATTATTTGGAATCATAATTGCAATATGATTTTTCGAGATGAAACGCCGTGAGCCAGATTGTCCACGGTCATCCCCTAAAGAGAGCCAAGGCTTAAACTATGGACCTCTGCCAGAGAATGCTTCACTCCTATCCTATTGATCATGGCTCATACAAAATCCCATTCTGTGAATTTAACAGATATGTAACAAACTGGGAAAAAATGCAAATATACACAACATAATATGTCAAAGCTCTGAAACCTAGATATTAAAGGTGGCCAATCCACGTCACCAATAGAGAACGAAATTGCTGGAAAGGGAATAAATCAAATGTTCGTGGATTAGCTTTAAGCCTTAGAGATCAGCTGTGTGACACAGAGGTGAGAACAAGCCGTCACCGGTCTGACACATGCATTAAAATGAGCTCAGCTCATAACAGCTGTGATTCGAAGAACAGGACTACCGAGTATGATCGCGGTCAGGATTCCATAGACAACAATATGAGAAGAAATAGGAAGGACTGAAGACTTTTAGTCTCCAATTACCAACAATTTAATATAACCTTTTTTTTAATTTGCATATATTTTTAAATGTTCCTGTAATTTTTAAAAGCCATCACTCCAGTCTTTAGTGTTGCATGGTTCTTCTGATATCATTCTAATGTGATTTTCTGCGCTAGAAACATTTCTTATCGTGTAAATCCAGAATTCAGGAAACGTATTTAAAAATCGAAATATTTCTTACATACTGACACTTTTGCGCTCCAAGAACAGGGTTGAAAACCATAGTTGTATCCAAAACAGGGTTTCAAATTTATATCATCACTTAGCAAGCTCTAGCTAGTTTGATGTTAAATGTTGGGTTGCAGTATTTCCTACAATTTGAGCAAAATATTTGTTTGAGAAATAAGTGGTAAACAAGCTGAATAGTTAACCTTGATGAATGAAGCAAGGACTGTAATATTGTTAAACTTGAAAAATCTAATAAATAATTTACTTGTCTTCACATCTAGACGCAGAATGGGTCTAGTCTATTCGGTATTACAGCTCACAAAGCCAGACATGAACAAGGCTGCATTGTGCAACACAGTTTACAAACTGAATATACACTGGAGCAATAGCTCAAGTCAAGAAGCTAAAAATTTGAAGTGGGCCCGAAACAACTGATCTGATGGATTTAAAAGTATCTTTTCACGCTAGGTTAATTTTATGTTAGATAGAGTTTTTGTATTTTACAGTTCTCAAAGCAAAACACATGGATTTTTGTTTCTACTGAGCAACCAAATCTTCCCTCTTCATGGAAAGTTCCAGACGCACACGTATAAGGGACTGAAAAAGAGTGAGAGCGACATGGAGAGAGAGAGAGCGTGCGTATGTTTGGTGTTTTCAGTGCCCCCTGGCATTTTCATATAAACAGCTTAATGAGGAGCAGCAGCTCTGATGCTACTGATTATTTTCTCATTTGTCTGGAGGTGCCACGCTGAAACCCTCAGCACACCTGAAGCTCTCCTCTTCACCGGAGAGTCATGGGCCGCCACACTCATGGAAATCCTCCCAGATAACCCTTCAATTCTGCCAAAACCATTCAGGAAGGTTGTGATAGTTTTTTGCTCAAAGCTCAGCCATCATTCCTGTTTGATTCCAAACTTCCTCTGTCCAGGAAAGTGACAACACAAACTCACCAGTGTCATCGTCGTCCATTTCCCCGTTGAGCTCTGATGCCCTTATGAGTCGTGCCTCCATCACCTCCATCTCCATAGACTCCATCTGCTTCTTCATAGCGTCAAACTTGGCCTGACATGCACACACATACACACGCAGAGCACATCAGCTCTCTGTTCTGCAGGGAAATACTCAGACCATCTGCTCACACAGGCAACCTTGAGCCTAAGAGACACATAAAAAACACACACACACACACTCCAGGCATACAGAGGCAAACACCTCTCGCTCACACACACTACGTCTTTCACATTGATGTTTAATATGAGACGACACAATTTGTATACGGCTCACGCTCTGCTGCATGAACTGCATTGTCTGTGCACTGGCAGAAAATATCTATTTCAGGCATGAGGAGATTTCCTCACAGAAAACCATCAAGTCACAACTCTGTTTCTGTTGAGACGAGTGTGTGTGCGGTACCTGTAGATCCTTCATGTCTTTCTCTAGCCTCAGTCTCTCCGAGGTCTCGGACTCCAGCAGCTGCGAGGCGGATTCACCCGTGTTGCGCTCATCGGCGAGTTCTGATGAGAGTTCTGTGATCTGAAACACAATGAGCGAACGTGAAGCGTGCGTCCACTAGGTGCGTCACACATGCTCTATGCAAACTTTAGAGTAGTGTATGAGCTCACTTCACGCACATATGCAGCACTTCACATCTGTATCATCGCTCGCATATTTCTCACACAGATGATAGATTTTTGGTGTAATGTGGAGAGGGTGACGGCGTGAGGTCTGGTGTGTGTGTGAGAGAGAGTGATTTTGTACACGTATGTACTACTGATTTACGTGGAGAAATAACCTGATATAGGAATCTTATTATGGATGCCTCATATTGGAAATGTACATGTGGGGATGCATTACACTTGATATCAAACTGGCAAAAATATATACAGTGTATATATATATTATATTTGTCAAAATATGTTTTACATTATGCTTGATGTGTGATGTTATGCTATTAGACCCATCTCTGTTTGTTACGCTAGTTGTATTAATTAAACAACTATATTGAGAAGAAAATTAAAACTGTTAGTTTAATACCTTTAGCAGCTTTTACAGGCATGTATTGTATAGAAAAACATGCCATTGCAGTTTTCTACATGAAATTTCCTGCGGAATGTTTATTTGAATACTTGATATTGTTGCAACCTTTTAATTCATTATGGGTTTTCTTCTTTTTTTTTATACGTTTTTGTTTGCTTGCTTTAGTCAGCCTAGCTCGCTGTTTTAAAATCTGCTATCCAAATAAAACTTGCTTGAATAATACATAATAAAAAGCTAATATAAGGAGAATATTCATTAAATGTAAACTATTTAATTATATTAAATATTATTTATATTATCAATGTTATATACATTAATGTAAATATATTATTATATAAATATTTTAATATTTTCTAAATAATACATCTAAATAATTACATGGAATTGCAGGTTATTTTTAATATTTATATTAAAATGTTTTTAAATAAAATGGATGTTAATTATTTTTTGCTGTCAACTTGAATTATTTCTTAAATTAAACATTTAATTTGTTGATATTTATACTAATTTGTAACTTCATAAATAAATAATTCAGTTCAACTAAATAATAAATAATTCGACTTCAAATTCAGTTTAGATTCAATTTAAAGTGATTTGAATTTCAGCACTAACCTTGCTTTCCAGTCGGTCACTATTGAGCCTCAACTCATTCCTCTCCTTCTCCACCTTCTCCAGCTTCAACTTGAGTAGCTGAATTTCCTCCTAAGATAGACAGGCAATCAAAGAAACACAATAAGCCAGTCAGAAAGATAGGATGACAAAATTCAGCAGATATTTAAAAAAAAGTGACCACAGACAGTCATACATTCAGACACAATGACAGCCACTATATTTATCCAAGTATAGAGATAGACAGGTGAGATAAATTAGAAACGATAACAAAATGACAGACAGGCAGATACCCTGCCCTGTGTCTCTGCTGCCGCAAACCTCCTCCCACTTTTCTAAACTTTTCTTTTGCCAACTTGAGAGACCTGCAGGCTACAGCCAATCGGTTGCAGCTCTGAAGGCTGTTTGTAGAGAGGAGATAGTGACTCTGTGTTTGTTTTTAAAAGCAGACTGTTTGGAGGCAGTGTCAGCACCCGTCTGTCTCTCGCAGGAGCACGCCTGACTGCATGGCTACACAAGCACTCAGTGGGACGCGGCCCAGCGGACGGAAAACACGCACGCACGCGCACACGCTCTGTGACATGCTAATGCACTCCCCCGCGGGAAGCAGGGTTGCTTTTGATCCAGCTAGCTACATAGGTAATGTATGCATACACACAGCCCTGCCACTCTCCTCACATACACACACACACACACACACACAACTCTACAAACACTCGGATTGAGGCGAAGCCGCAGAGACTATAATCAAAGAGTAGGATGCGACTGAGAGCTGCAGTTGAATTTGTGAGGGACCCCCGCGGGGCGGAGAAACCGAGAGGGGCATTAAAAGCCACACAGATGGGCTTTAAATTTAACTGTGCTATTGTCAAAAGGCAAAACCTGTACATGACATGCTTATTTAGAGCATCTGAAGTGGTTAGCGAGGATGACGGGCGCTTACGTCTTTGCCACGGATCTGTTCCTCTGTGAGCTGAACCTCGATGAGAGGACGGACAGTGGTGAAGAGCTTCCACCACGGCCAGCCTTTCACACCCCGGTTCTTCTTGATGTTTTTCTGGATGCAGCGGATTGCCAAGTCCTGGATCTGAAAAACAAAGACATTGTGTTTATGACTGCATGTTCTTCCTACTGCTGTGCTAGTGAGAAATTGTCAGGTCTTGTGCTTGTGAAGTACAGTGGTTCAAACCAATCAGAAGCCAGATGGACAATAGCAGGCCTGTGTTTAGAGGCCAGGGCCCCACAGTCTAAGAGCTTCCCTTCGGGAAACCAGCACTGAATGGACCTTTTCATCTCCAGAATGTCCACATTTCGGTGTGCAATAAGCTTGAGGGTGGGACTTTTGACTCTAGGGGTTCCTAAACGTAAGGAATCACCAAGAGAGGTACTGTATAACCCCAAGAGCAAGTAATAGGAGAGAGCAATATGAGAGAAATATGTATTATTTAAAACTAAGTTTTAGTATTTAATAAATTAATATTTCATAAAATGTTTAAACTTCATTATTTTATATATTTTTTGTGAAACATTTAGAAAAAATAATAAAAATTAATTTTTACATTATATTCTTTACTTTGAATTTTATAGAATATTATAGAAATTATTACATTAATTTATAATAAATAATAATAAATAAATAATTTTATTTTTTAATAGCATTTTTTAATTATTTATTGTAATTTTTTATTCCTCACATTAGATATACTGAATTTCAGAGTATTATTAAATTAATTAAGTTTTATTTATTTAGGAAACATTTAAATGTAATATTAAAAAAAATAACAATTTTTTTTTTAAATGAACAAATACCAATTAAAAAATATTTTCTTATTTAATTATTTATTTTTACATTTTATTCATCACTTTTGGCCTACTTATCAATTTCTAATGAGTTTTACGAGAATCTAACAAATGTGTATGTACATGTAATAACCAATTATGATTAAGTTGTTAATAAATCAAATTATTAATAGTTGAGAAATTATATTTTTCATATTTTCTTGTAATATTAACACACAGTCAATCATCTCATACATCTCAGTGTGCAACCCACTTATTTCCACTCTAGACTCAGTTTGAAAAAAAGCTGCTCTGCTCCATCAAGTGGACGTAAACATGGCTTACATACTAACACTCAGCAAAACATCCATTACTTGTGTTGATCACAGACAAAATAAATGGAAAACAAACACATTTTCTTCAATGGGGCCGTCAGAAGGCTATACAGAGGAGTGATTCTGGAGTCGTACCAACTGTGTAGAAATGCAGCTCGAAGCAAAAGCCCCAAGCTCCTTTGAGTAATTCAATTAAACTTCAATACTACTTGGCAGCTGATTTAAACCCTGCATAAGATTTACATGCTGCAGGAACAGGGATGATTCAAATAATAGAGGATTATCTGGAAACCCAATTAGACAGGCCCAATTCAGCACATTAACGGGACCGAGTCTGTGCACGTTGCGTTCAAGCCATGTCTAATTTGTCACGGCGAGAAACCCTAGGCACAGAACAGAGGCGTTGCGTGGCCGACATATGCACTGCAGCTCATTTGCCACGCTTTGACCACAACAAATGCCACAAACAGCCATCTAAACAGCTTGTAAGAGTCGTAGAAATCAGGAAGAGCCTGCTAATTAAAATGGCGTCTGGAGGAAATTGTGCCTGTGAGCCTTGGGGCCTGGCAGGAGAGGATGCGACTCCAACAAAATCGGCAGCAACCCTTCCAACAGGTGTGTGGTTTGAATCTGATTAGGGATCAGCAGGTGGCATTCATCTGCACATATGAACACGAGGACATTTGAGGGCACCTGTTCACACTTGGAGCGAAATCTTGTGTCTTTAGGCAATGAGTTAATTTGACACACGATTGGCATTCATGAAATTCCTAGCTCCCTCTAGTGTCATTTCAGCTGAATGTCAAAGAAACTTGGGGTGGAGCCGGCAAGCTTCAAAGAAGCCCACATGGAGTTGTTCTCCTTTCAGATGCACCCCACAGAGACAAACAGAAAGGAGAAGAGAGGAAAGACAGAGATATCTGGAGGCTTAGAACGCACTCTAAAACTGGAGCAGAAGTCAAGGTGCTGAGATCCCCCTATTATCGATCTCAGAAAGAAACAAGCAAATTGATTTTGCATTGTGGCAACTGTGGTTTGCCACAGGAAGCCTGGTCCCACATGGCTGTCTCTCAGGGATCTGCCGTAACGATTCAACTCAACACTGCTTGTCTTGACATTAAATACATCCTACAAAACAGAAAAGGCTCCATCACACATTTACGTCTTTCCACTTCCACTTTCCACTCATTTTTTTAGATACTGAAGAGGATATGATACTGAGATTCAGCCTTTGTGGTGTCACATAACCAGACGTTTAATCAGGATAATGCTTTAGTTTGCACATACGGAAGAAAGAAAGCATCTTACGACATGATAAATAACTGAACGTAGTTCATTTTGCTGAAGAATACTAAATTACTAATATGTACATTTTTACATTTCCATTCAAAAGTCTGGAGTCAGTATGATTTTCTTTATGTTTTTTAAAAGTAGTATCCTATAAGGATGCATTCAGTTATTATTATTTGCAATAACTGTTTTCTATTGTAATGGGTTTTTTTATGCATTCCTATTACTGTAAAACAGAATTTTCAGCAGCCATTACTCAAGTCTTTAGTTTCGCATGATTCTTTAAGAATATGCTAATTTGCTGCTCACAAATCTTGACACGTTTTTTAATTATTTGACAAATAGAAAGTTCAAAAGACCAGCACTTATTTGAAATAGAATCTTTTGTAAAATGTATAAATGTCTTTACTGTTACTTGTGATCAACTGAATGCTTATAAATATAAAAATTAAAATTAAAAGTACCACTTATTTCACAAACATACCTTTAAAACGTAAAAAATAATCTGCTTGTGGAGGAGAAGTTCCTCAAACAGTGTCCTTGCAAATTCATGTCAAAGATCTGATGTCACTATCTAGAAATCCTGTGGTTATTTTATTCTCAAATGTTTTTATTTGTCAATCAAATCAATCACTTTTATTTGTAAAGCGCTTTTCCTGGTTCTGGTTGATATAATTAATGCAGCCTAAGAATCCTTTAACGGATGTAATAAATAAATGTGTATTAGTTTGTTAAGTGTAAGCCAGAAAAAAGAGATGTGACTTCAATCTAGATTTAAACTGACAAGAGTGTGCCTGCCTCCCAAACAGTGTTAGGTAAACTGTTCCTGAGTTTGGGTGCTAAACAGGAAAAAAATCTGCCACCCGCAGTAGATTTTGATTTTCTTGGTATTATCAAATGGCCAGAGGTTCGAGAACGTAGCAGACGTGGAGGACTATAATGTGATAAGAGCTCGCTCAAGTACTGAGGAGCTAAGCCATTCAGGGCTTTATAAGTAATAGATTTTAAAATCTATATGATGTTTGATAGGGAGCCAGTACAGTGTTGACAGAACCGGGCTAATATGATCATACTTCCAGGTTCTAGTAAGGACTCTAGCTGCTGCATTTTAAACCAGCTGTAGTCTATTTATAGAGCATGCAGAACAACCACCCAATAAAGCATTACAATGATCTAACCTTGAGGTCATAAACGCATTAATTTACAATTACTGCATTTGAGGTTGAGAGCATAGGTCGCAATTTAGATACGTTCTTGAGATGGAAAAACACATTTTTACAGATGCTAGAAACATGGCTTTGAATGAAAGATTGTTTATTACATGTGGGTTTTTTTAGGTCCGATAATTAACACCTCTGTTTTTTTTTCAGAATTTGACAATAAGAAGTTACCAGAAGTCATCCATTTTTTTTATATCAGCTAAGCATTTCGTTAGTTTCTCAATTTTGGTGTGTTTCACCTGGCTGAGAAAAAATACAGGGCTGAGCATCATCAGCATAACAGTGAAAGCTAACACCATGTCTCCTGATAATTTCTCCCAAGGGTAACATGTAAAGCGTAAAAAGTAACGGCCCTAGTACTGAGCCTTGAGGTACTCCATATTGCACTTGTGATCGATATGATACATCTTGTGTCCCTTGACTTCCAGAGATTGCCTAAAACCATTCAATCAGATTACAGAAAAAGGAAGTGCAGGCATTTTTGCATGTAATATTTATTATATAGTCCTTGGGCGTCTGAGGTTATGGCCCATCAGGAGTCTACAGCTACAACCCAGTACAAATCTCTAGACTGATCTCTCAGTCTAACGTGAAGCACAGGTTTCTGACATTCGCTTGACAAAAGATCTCTTACTAAGGAAATAAATTCCTTTGGGGACAGGTTGCTGTGATTCAGAGGCATCCAGACAAGGCTCTTTGTTGGGACAATAATTTTACAAAAAGCACATCAGCAGGTGGAAAGCCACCGTACTTAAGTCATAAACTTTTACAAAGAAGAAGTAAACAAATCTAGAAGTGCACAAGATGTCTTTTACGGAGTCAGCTCCAAAGAGGCTCACCTACAAATCAATGTTACAAAAGACGCCCTACTAAACAAAAGAGGAAAATACAGATCTAAATGCAATCATCGACGATGCAAACAAGTGCAAATGAACTCATTCAAACTCCCTTTACTTACAGCAAAACATCCAGTCTTGTCTCCAGTCAAGAGCTCTGAGGTAAACTGAAAACAAAGTCTCGCCAAGAAAAGCCTTCTTGGTTTGTGCACAACACTGAAAGAGGAAGTGGACGTTGTTGATGAAGCTGTACTGCCAAGACAGCTGACCACCGAGGGCCAACAGCAGTGTGAGGACTTACATCAAGCCCACCTCCTCCTTTCACACAAACTTGACCAAGACAGGGGCCCAGTCTTCCGACAGTCACAGGCAACTGTAGGACCGGCCCTCACATCCTAAGCCAATCCCACTGAGGGTAGCATAAGCGTGAAAGTGAGAAAGTGAGAATAGAGCACAAAGGATCAGAGACTGAAAGGAAAGCAGAACAAAATACAAGACGCCAGGGCTTAAACCCAGAAAGAGATGGAGTGTGTGGCAAAGCAAAAATTAATGGACAGAGAGGGGGCAGGCGTGAGTGCAGGGCACGCAGAATCGATAGGCCTGTGATAGAGGGCAGTGGGGTAGGTGTCTTCTTCCCTGGAGATGCTCTGATTGAATGTTATCTGTCAGCGAAGGCCACAGCCAGAGGGATTTTCTCAAGACAGCACCGACATTCTGATGGACTCGGAAACAAACCTTACCACAAATGAACTCGATCACTGAAAGCTCAGACTGAGACGCTCAAGCACAGAACATTTCCTCTTTGCTGGAACAAAAATGTCTTAAATGTTTCAGAGAGTGTCAATTATTTAGATAGCAATTTCCTTTATATGAGCTAAGGAGGACTTACCTTCCTCTTCTTGAAGGCTTGTCGGGCCAAGTAGCCCCTGCATGCAGCCTGAAACAGGGTGATGTTGCGTCTGGTCTGGATATCTCTGTGCTCCTCTAGCTTAGCCAAAACACCTGCCCTGAAGAACACCTGCAAAAAGATGGATGGACACATTTGGTTAATGGTACAGCGTTAATGAAATATTTAATACTAAATTCAGTTTGTTACATTTATTTTTGTTAATACAAATATTTATACATATACATCAAGTTTATATGAATGTACTGTAAAAACAAACAAACAAAAAAACACTAATTGGTGTATTCAAATACACACACACACACATATACATATTCTAACCTTTCATTGACTAAAAACAATTGAAAATCGGGAGAAAACTATTTTTTCTCTCCAATACTTGTTGACCACAATTATTGGCACCCCTAGAATTTTTAATCAGTAAAATATCCAAGTATTAGATATACTTAAATATAGGTATATTCCCGGACCTCCAGCAGAAATATAGGCCCAAAACATCAAAAATATTATATTTCATTGTACACACAGAGTACTTTTTATCCCAGTGTTCACCAAAACCATCTTGAGTGTTTGCTGCCAAAAAGCTCATTTTTTAGTTTCATCTGTTCATAGAAGCCAGTACAATTTGTAGTTCCAGTCCTGTCTGACAACTGAACATGTGCTGATGTAGGGGCTGTTTGACTATTTATTTATTTATTTATTTTTTTAAGATTTTCTGACCTCCAGCTGTGGTCTTTGTATTAGGATGATATAGACACGAATCCTCTTCCAGGTAGCTTTGTAACATTTTATGTTGATTGGAAATTCGTTATTATTTCCCTGATGGTGGAAATGGTAATTTTCACTACTCTAGCTCTTATCTTAAAGCCACTTCACTAATTTGTAAAGCTCAATTATCTTTTGCTGCATATAAGAAATATATTCTTTGGTTTTTCTCATTGTGTGCTGAGGATTAAGGGAATTTGGGCTTTGTTTTCACTCCTATATATATATATTTCTGTGAAACAAGAAATTCTAGGGGTGCCAATAATTGTGGCCCACATGTATTGGAGAAAAACATTTATTTCACAAGAATTTCTCCCCATTTCTTTTGCTTTATTTCAATGATAGGTTAGAATTGTGTGGATTTTTTAAATGAAAGATCAAAAGGATAAACAATGCAGATTTATTTTCACAGCCACATTTGCTCAGATTTACCAAGGGTGCCAATATTAGTGGAGGGCACTGTATGTATGTATGTATTTATTTATATATTATATGTAAAAATAAATAAATATTTAAATTAATACATTTGTCAGACACTTTTAACCAAAGGTTCTTAGAGATACAGTAATGCAAAAATACACATATATTAAAAACAAAACACATACTATATAAAAATAAATTAAATACACATATTAACATGCATTATTTCATTACATATAAATGAGTGATGTATATAAAAATTTCATAGTCCCAGATTTTCCTTTCCCTCATATAAGTTCTACAGTAACCCTTTCTGAAAGCGTGAGGATTTCCTCTAAACCTCTGCCCATGCTCTGTTTACTCGTAATTTTCCGCTCTGTGGTGGGGGTGTCAAACCGAGTTGGATTAACACTCCGCAATCCAACTCCATTAGGCCATTTAATCAGAGAAATTTGAGGGAAGTGGACCTTGCTTTTTTTTCCTAGACGTGCATTCATCAAACTCTGTGGACATGGTTTAATTGCATTAGCATTCTATTAGTTTTAAAGATGGATTAATCTAGATGAACAGAATCCTAATTAAAACCACACAGAATATGGGGTGTACCTGAGAGCCTGTGCTGGAAAGAAGTACTGCTTTGGGAAATTGGTTCGAGATATATATATATATAATTTTTTTTTTGGAGTGAGAGGGGGTGGGGAGAGAAGGGAAAATGAGAGTCCACTGCCGCAATTACTACTCATCTGAGGGAATGGCAACAAATGCCTCTTGATTGAGCCTTTATCTGGAGCAGCTCTGCAGTATAATCTTCCTTTTTACATCAAAGGCAGCCAGAGCCTTTCTGTGTTGTAAAGCCTCGGTTATTGTTATTACAGGAGGCAATCTCTCGGAGCTCCAAGCATCAGATCATAGGGGAGAATGGAGTGTTATGAAATGATTCCATTTTCATGTAAAGTTTGACAGCTTTCGGACCCTACGGCATTCGACTGCCAACCCAATGGTACCACAAATAAAAATAAAGGACAATATGTTTACCTGAAATGCTCCCCCACAACCCCGTAAATTAGAACATCAGGGCTGAGCTACCTGCTGGGCAGCCAATACACACACACACACACACACACACACACACACACACACACTTATCTGCTTTCAGGCAGGTGTAATATCAGAAAGGGACCTCTCCACCTCAGGAGAGCAGCAAGGGAAAATTGAGTTTCATTTTTCAATGTCACTGAAGATGTGTTGCAAAAAATGCCTGATATCACCCAAATGAGAACTTTATTCATAGTCCTCTCGAGTCAAATGTAAGATTAGGTGGACATGCTAAAATACTCACCACTACATTACGCACGGCATCAGGGAGCATGTGCCAAACACTATTTTACTGAACTACATCATCCGCAGAGACTCTGTTGGAAGCGGTTTACTTGAAGAACATGATAATAGTGTTCAGCAGGGGTTTTTCTGCATTTAAATTTTTTTGTGTGGTGCCAAACAAATTTTTGTTCCACCAAAGCTGTATTTGATTGGTTCATGTGATATAAATGACTGGGCTTGTGACAGCGCTCTTGGGAGAGAAAGAACAGATAGAATACTCTCTGTCTGCCTGTTTACATCTGGCCACCTTATGCACTTTCTCAGAGTAAACGCCTTCCAAAATGCTCTGGAGGTGGATAAAAAGTCAGATATAACCGAGCTAATATTAGACGCATCACCGCGGATTCGGCCAGAAAGACGACGCGCAAACTGCAGCAAATGAAACACACAATCTTCATTTGATCAAGTCACACTAATTTATTTTTCCAGTGCTGATGCCGCTCTCTTCGATTTTGCAATTAGCTGATGATTAATAAATGGCAGCACGTATCCGTTGATTTCATTGACGTGACCTGTATTAATTTCGTATATAGCACGAGAATTCAAACAATAAACGGTAAACAGGTTCTTCCTCTGTCTTTACACTCCATCCCTCAAAATCAACTGGCATGAAGCGATCCGCACATGATGCAACTAACATGAACACTTTCAATAAAAGAAGAAAAAAAAAAACATATGCAGTGATTTAATTGTTATTGACACATTTTTTCTATGTCCTAACAACCGAGATCAGCACACAATTGTCCATGTCTGCTAATGATCGCCTTGCAATTTAACAAATCATTTGAACCTGATTCATTTTAATGAATGGTTAAAACAACCCATCTGGCCAACACTCAACTCACAAGACATCACTGTCTGTATTAGTGTATATCAATTATAAATAGGCCTGATTTACTCAGAACACCTCAGATGAGAGACCATAAGTCTGATTCAGCCTTGATTTAACCTTCGTAATAATAAAAGATTTAACCTTAATGCACAGTAATTTCAAGTTAAATGACAATTCGTAGTAAATTACCTAGAAATTGATTTAGTTTAGACTAGACTGAGGTGAAACCAGAACAAAGCAATCTGTAGCTAGCTGTTAATTTTATTCAGATGTATAGCAGAAAATAGACTATTTGTTCAAATAAACTTTGATGCAATTTTTAAATACTTTTCAATATTATACCAAAATAATTGTCAGGTCTGGCAAAGGATCCTTTAAAAATCTGAAAGCCACGTATATATTAATATATTGGGCTCGCATATCAAGTTTGGAGGGGGGTTGTACTTTTTACTGTGTGTGAATGACCGCCAGCCACCACCCAAGACCGTTTTTGACCCAGGAATTACCCTGGTTCAGAAATGTCCCTGTTGCATGCGGCTGCTTGTTAGCCAAGCCGCCCCATGACATTCACCCAGCAGGCCTGTGATTGGCCAGGCTATTCCCTCACAAGAGCACCGAAGGTCAGCGTGGTGGAAAGGTCTTTTCACGGGGGTCAAATGGCAGCGTTTTCCATGGAAACCAAGAGAATGACATTCCTAATGAAGAGAAAGGGAAACGAATGGCGATGGAGGAGTGCAAAGAGAGGAGCTTGTGTGTAAGTCTGTGGGGGAGTCTGTGATTTAGATGGATGTATTGTACTAAGGTGGCAACTGTACAATGACAGTTTTCAATAAGCAGCGAATGGAGTTCATGATGACTTAAGATCCTGTTCACATCAACACGGACAAAAAAAAATAAATACTAGTGTTAGAGCGCAATTCCATAAATGCAACGACGGCAGGAAAAATTCTGTGGATGATTTACTGAATGTTTCTATAACGACCAGCGCAATCTACCAAGAACAACACAATTTGCTGCCTGCTTTAAGACATGCTTTGTTTGGCTGTTAAATAATGGCACAAGTACCAATAATTTAATGAACTCAAATATGGTGTAGCATGATTCATTTTAATACTCTCCTCCCATACAGTTCGTGGCTGATAGGTAAACTCTTATAAATGCATATTTAACAATATTCACAAAAATAACTGTGTCCATGCCTTTTCAGCAATAATTCTTCACTGCGCATTTTTAGTAAATCCTGACAGTACTATTTTAACGGCAAAAGACGTAAGCTGTTTAGTAAAACTGGTCCAGTCTAGAGCTTTACTTTATACTTTAGAGCTTTAATTTATTTTTAATTTAATTTAATTTTTAATAAGGTTTAAAAAAAATAAATAAATAAAAAATAAATAATAGCCCTACTATTTTAAACAAAATAAAAAAAAAAAAAAAAAAGTAACATAAATGTTGTGAAGCAGAATTATAAAATGATGGTTGCCAACTAATAATTTGTGTATTTCCTGGACACGTTTTTATCTATTCCCATTTATGTAATCAGCTATTTATCAGAATGTCATTATTCTGGCTCCCTCTCCAGGCTTCTGTTGTTTGTCTGGAAGCACAATATCTTGCTAGGCTGATTGGTGTTTGTAGTGAGTTATCGTTGTGCGCCAAGCCACAGTAAACCAAACAAAGCAAGCCGGTGCCTCGCCAGAAACAATCTAACGTCTACAGAAGATGAACAAAAGGAATTCTGCTTTAATCATTTGAAGTTTAGGGGGAGACCCAGTGTGCAATAGCACAACCATCCAGCCTGGCTCATGTTTTCTCAAAAAAAAACCTTAGAATAATTGTCTTTTTCGCTCCAACACGCCCGCCAATGAGGCCTGCCAACGATGCCAGCCATGTCCCATCTGCAGCTTAGCATTCTGGGTAAAGCGTCGGCCCAGAGCAGAAAGTGCTTCACGGCTGGAGTGGAGGAGACGAGTCTTTTTGGCCGAAGCCCTCCCTGCCGAACTTTCCATCCAGATGTGAGCACAGCAGCAGAGCGGATTAAAGTCTGTCTGTGTCTAAGAGGTGTAGAAGAAGCTAACGTTTCGGCAATCTAAATGGAAATCATGCCATCTGTTTGGAACTGATCCTTGTGACTCAGGCCGAATCTGTATGCCACAAACTGACTCAATGCACTGATCCATAACATAGAGCAACTGAATATGTGAAGTCTTTCTTTTTTTTTTTTTTTATGAATTTAGAGCTTCATGGTTATGATAAAAAACAAACCAAAAAAACCCAAAAACAATAGTGTCCTTATTTAGCTCAAGTCAGTTGATTCAGGCTGTGCAATATTTTCCTGCTGGTTATCCTGGAAACCTTTCATTTTACTTTCATTTGTGTTATCTTGCATTGGTAAGAAGCCTTCACAGGCTTTCACGGTTGCGGTTGCCAGATGTCAAGAGTTTAAATCCCCCAATCTTAAAATCAACAGACATGTCTGTGATTGGTTACAATACTCAGCTGCTACAAAACACACTGTAAATAGATGCAACGGGAGTAAACCGATATGATATCTGCATTGACACTTTTCTGTAATCGCAATCTTGACTGTTTCTTGACTGTTGGATTCATTGAGAAGTGCTAGTTAGCGTGTTGAAACAAGCCAGACACTCTCTCTGCTGGCTAGAGTGAATGACTTAATTATTGCAGGTAATGAGCCACTTAGGTCTAAAATCATTAACTACATACATCAATATTTAGCACATGTATTGTGAGGAATGACTTACCCTGCTCAAGCCCATATGATAACTGCTTTTTTCCAGCTCAAGGGACTCCAGCAGCTCTTCGACAGCCTGAAACACACAGACACACATGTATAAAACACAAAAACAGACTTAAAGATGTAGTCTGTCGTCTACCTCAGCGGGGCACCAAGTGGACAGAGTGCTGACTGGGGTGCTCTTTCTTTCCAAAAGCTATGCCACCTTGGGGAAACCAGGTCACAAACAACTGTCTTAATGTCTGAACCCTCTTTTCCACTCACCCATGAGTGCTTTCTTCATGACAAGACGTCAAGCAAATAACAACATGGCAGGGGATTAAAAAAAATATCGGTGGACTGATGACTAATGGCTAAAGTTTGAGCTAAAAGCACAGGGAGCTATTGAGTGCTCTCTGCAGGGGAACAGGGACCAACTGGTGAACAGGTTCAGTGGTGAGAGACAGGCCAAAAGCCACGTCTCAGACTGAGCAGCAGTAGATAGATCACAGGTCTAATGATGAATCTGCTGAGAATTTGTTACCAAAGAGAGACCCCTAAAACAAAACACACATATAGGCCTATATGAACCTATACCATGTTCTAATACTGTTCAACTACTGTGTGCTATAAAAAATTAATAAATCAAACAACAAATAGAACTATTGAAACTGGGACCGAAATAGGTGTGTTGTTTTATATTACTCTCCTGTATTCTCTGGTCCATTTCTACTATAAAAAAGAAAAAAAAAAGAAGCAATGGAATGGAATAGAATAGAACAGATAAAGAAAAAATAATAAAATGGAAAGGAAAAGAAAAAGAAAAGGAATTAAAAAAGAAAGAGAAAGAAAAAAATAATTGAATAGAAAAGAAAAGAAAAGAGGAAGATGGTATGGAATAGAATAGAACAGATAAAAAAATAATAATAAAATGGAAAGGAAAAGAAAAAAAAAGGAATTAAAAAAGAAAGAGAGAAAGAAAAAAATAACTGAATAGAAAAGAAAAAGAAAAAGAAAAAGAAAAAGAAAAAGAAAAAGAAAAAGAAAAAGAAAAAGAAAAAAGAATAAAGTTCACTGGTCCATTCATGGTAATAAAAAAATAAAATAAAACAAATTAAGCAATTAAGAATATGCCTTTGGATCAAACTATCTTTAAAATCACGAGAAATGCGTGTTCATTTAAAAATGTTAAAGCGTTTAACTGATACTGTATATACATGTACATATTTAAAATGTACATGTATACACGTATACACGTATACACATATACACACACACACACACACACACACACACACGCACATCCACTGCATACACAAAGTTCACATCAAGACATTCCAGATCTTTGTAGTCTCCATAACAGAAGCGGGGTCAATGATAGGACAGGATGCAACTGATAGAGTCGTCACTCTGGGCCCTGATTAAAGCCTTTATTGCCCTGTCACCAGAGAAGAGCTGAGATAAAGAGGGAAAAGATGTGTACTACAGCCCCATTAATCAACAACACAGCTCTCTGCCCTGAGCACTGTCATAATCAATTACATGGAAGAGCAGCTCATGAAGGAGGAGCCAAATGGCACTAGAAAAAAACCCCCACCACACTCACAAACACACACACATTAAAAGGACACTCACCCTTCTCTCATCTGTCACAACGTAGTTCCGCCCATGTTTCTTTGTCAGATGGGGAGTCAGCACATCAAAGCGGCGACGGAACTCCGAAAAGACCAAATGATCAGGATAACCTTGAGGAAAAGGAGAGCCGAATGACAGGAGCGTTACAGGAGAAGGACACGAGTGATTCTAGAAAGCTACAAGGTCTGTGGAGGTTCAGGAGAGAGCAGTGATGAGGGCATTGGTCAGTCGCTTATCTTGAGAATGTTCTGCTTACTCAGGGCTTCAGGCAGAAATGTGCCAAAACGTTTTCCTGTGACATTTCACCGCAATGTTTTCAAAAACACTACTCAACAAAATAAGCCCATGAACACGTCTCCAAGAATACAAAAAATGACATCTAGAATACCACATAGCTTCTTACAAAGGTCAACAAATCCTTCGAGAAAAACGCCATATTCAGAAAAGTCAAACCTGCATGAAAATTTGAACTTTCCTCTCTTCATACATTTTTCCACATTCTCTTTAGAATAAAGGTCGCAGATCGATAACCAGGGTCATTCGCTGTCTTTATCTAATGTTTTAAATACCTTGCTTTTTTAAAGTCTAACCTTGGCGGTAGATACGCAGGGCGTCCAGCAGTTTGGAGCCGCGCAGCTGTGCTCGGAGCAAACACACATCCAGCTGCATGAGGCCGTTGTCACAGCTTTCTCCGTGTGCATCTATCTCCCCAGAGCGAGATGAGGGTCCCAGCACCTTCAAATCCCCGGCCGAAGTCTCCGCTTTAGGCAGCAGACAGTGTACAAAGTGTACCCTGGACCGCCGCACTGTGTCTATCAGCGCATCCTACGGGAAACAAATACACAGTCACATTAAGTTCAAGCCATTTTCAAATATTGGCTGCTACGTTTTCCTCTGTTCGGCTGAAAAATGTAAATGATAGTGCTGTGACCTCTCCATCAAACTTGAAAAAATGAATGAATTGCAGCATCTTTAAATAAGACATCGGCTATCCTGCTCTAAGATATGCACTGGCCATCACAAAACTGTATCCTCAACTTCTAGTCACAATGGTTGACTAACTTATTAATAAGGGTAACTAGTTTATCTAGGCTTTCTACTGCATATTTTAGTGGCAGTGCTCTAATAATCATGCAGAGTTTTAGCTGTAGCATCTTAAAAACTCATCTAGTGTTTTCTGTTCCAGTCAAGGAGGTTCATAATAAGCTCCCATTCCGTTGCTCCGTGTCTAGCGGTTTTGAATGCATTAGTGTGTGGACTGTACGGAGGTGTTCACATTTGAAGTACTTACCACTTGCAGTTTAATCTGGATGCAGAGGGACTTCTTTTTAACAGCGGCCACACCAGTGGTGAAAGTCTTTCTCATGCTTGTGGCCCTGCGCAGGGCCAACTGTGATCCGCCCTCAAGCCCAGCAATAGAGCCTGACAAAACTGTGGCTCCCCCTGAACGCCCCATAAACAAACCGCTGATATTCTTCCTGCAGAGAGAAGGACCAGAGTACACACAGAATGAGATGGATCATTTAACGCCTCCACAAGTAAATTATGCAACATATGAAATAAGCAGAACTATTGTCATTGTACACAATCATATCTCGGCAGTTCCTTTCTCAGTGACAAGCAACATTAGCTTCCCAAACATTGAACATATAGTAAAACAATTAAAATAACTTAACAATTCAGGTAACTGTAAATAATAAAATAAAATAAATGTATTTTTATTATTTACTAAAAAAAAAAATACAATTAAAAAACATAATATTGCAAAGAATATATTGTACTGTATAATACAAAACAGTATCTCTATAATAAGTATTATTATTATTTAGAATATCAAATATAAATCAATAAATATAAAAAAAATCATAAAATAATAAAATAAAATAATACATTTATTTTTTATTATTTAATAAAAAAATAATAAAAAAAACATAATATTGCAAAAATTATATTGTACTGTATAATACAAAACAATATCTGTATAATAAGTATTAATATTATTTAAAATATCAAATATAAATCAATAAATATCAATAAAAATAGTAAAATAATAGAATAAAATACTTTTTTTATTTAAATAAAAAAATAATTAAAAAACATAATATTGCAAAAATTATATTGTACTATATAATACAAAACAGTATCTGTATAATAAGTATTATTATTATTTAAAATATCAAATATAAATCAATAAATATAAAAAAAATAATAAAATAATAAAATAAAATACTTTTTTTATTATTTAAATAAAAAAATATAATTTAAAAACATATTGCAAAAATTATATTGTACTGTATAATACAAAACAGTATCTGTATAATAAGTATTATTATTATTTAAAATATCAAATATAAATCAACAAATATTAATGATACTCGTTGTGTTTTCAGCAACCCAAACAGAGAGGGAGCTCGCTAAATGTTTATACCAGCAGGCAGACATTAGGGTCTTACTTCTGAGAGTCCTGCAGTAAAATGGCAGCATTCTGGGAGGCAGGATTCTGTTTGGCATGGCTCAACCACCCGCTAGCATCATATTCCACCCAGTCAGTCCCATGGCTGTGACCCAACAGGAAGTGATGTGCCTTCTCACTCTTCAGCAGCAGGGCAGGGCCTGAGGGATGCATTGAGCACATGAGGTTGCATGACGTTTTCCATACACAAACGTCTATGTCTTATAGTATGTGCGTGGGTGGGCATGTGGGAGTTGTACTGTGTTCTGACCTTTGCCCTCTCCATTCACAGGGCTGTAATAACTGAAGAGTCTCTCCAGCAGAGTTTCCTCCGAGCCCCCGGGCTGCAGAGCTTCTTCCTCCATTAGCCACAGCAGGCCCCTCGCCTCATCTGTCCTGGCCAAGGTCCGTACCTGAATCATACGAACATGCAAGAGCACTTTGTTAGACTAAACACAGAATAAAGAATGTCAATGAAACCACATTTACGCACACACAACATACACACAGTATTGAACCATTACAAAAGGACCTTATGAAAGCACTACCGACTCATCACTCTCCGCAATTTCTTTTTGAAATTCTATTCCACCAAGATTCTTCCCATGAATCATCAGTGCAAATAACAAGACGTTAGACCCAGAGGCGTATGCCGCACTGTGGCTGTAACAACTCAATCTCTCTCAAGAACTCTGTTTACTTGCGATTCAAGCCACATTCATTCGTCGAGACTGTGCATTGTTTAATTTACTTTTCATTTCAAATTTCGATAATGACCTCAAACACAACATTAGTCATTACATGAAAGCAATTACTATCCTTTATAGAATAAGAGAGAGGAGGAGAAAACGAGGGGAAAAAGATGAGCTATTAGTCTTGGGCTCCTCATTAAAGGCCTGTATTAAGTAAGAGCTCCGGGGCAGTCAGGCAGGCATTTTTAAACCTTACACTCTGGCTGTCTACTTAAGCAATTAATACCAGTAATGGCTTCTCCCTTGTTCTGCATTACCGCACTGACACTTTGCAGGCAGCCGAATAACTGCGGATGAGACCGGTGCGGAAAAGAACTTACAGCAATTACGTTGGCTTATGAATGTGCTCAGAATGTGTCTTTAAATATTACTTTTCTCACTGATGAGACTGTCTTCACTGTACCTCTGTCCTATTTCCATCAGCTGCAGATTGGCTAATTAACTCGTCAAGGTTGTTTTAACGAGTCCTTTCAATTACTTAATTTTTTTTGAAGTGCTCATTTGACAATTTATGAATTTCTTTCAAAACTTTAGCAAACTGAAAAGCAGAGAAAGGCTTAAAGGATTACACGACAACAAAGGCCTGTGTTTTTCAAGTCGCAAAAGCGTAATTGGTGATCGTGACCACTGGTGGCCTTCAAAACACTTCACAGTACCACTCAGAGCAGCTCTTCAGAAATAAAAATCACACTTTAATCAGTCAAGTATCGCTGACCCATTCTAATCGAAATTCCTTTTTTAAGTCAAGGATGGTTGCTTAAATCTATTAATTCATTCATTAAGATGTGCACATATAGATTTATACAAGATGAAATGTCGTCAAAGCAATAGATCAATTGTAAAATGTAAAGTACAAATAACATCGAAGCTAAAAACTGCATGCATGGCTATTGATTCCAATATGCTTCAGATTTAACTGAGACTATTAAGCATGATCCCGACACATTTTGTGAGAGAGACAATGTCATCAAAAGTGCTTTCAATAACAAAGATGCTGAACGCTGTGCCTCAGGAAGAGGGAGGCCGCTTCCCACTCAATGCCCACACACACACAGAGAAAAAGAACAGCCTCTCCGGTCTCTTTAGCATCCCAGAAAACCACGTTCCTGACACGCTGCTCCAGCAACGACTGGCTAGATACGACAGTATAATAACTTACCACAACAGATAGCAACTTTGCGGTTGAGTTCGCGCTCAAACGACAAACTAAAAGGACACAAAAGTCATCGACTAGAACTTTCAAGCAGTCAAACTGAATTTTCCCCAACGTTGTGAGAGGCGAGGGAAAACTCAGTGATTCAAGTCACTGCTGAAACTGAAAAGCACACATTCTCTAGATAAGGCCCCTTCGGGGACAGGCTGGGATGCACTACAAAAACCTGAGGAGGAAGGAAAAGATGAGGGGAGAAAAGAGTTGCTTACCAATGCTTGAGTGGAGGCTTGGTCTATAGCTGATACAGAGAGTGATGTGCTGGACTCTATGTCATCTAATGCAAGCTCTATGTTTTCCTAAACAAGGATAGAGTATTAGTCAGCTACCATTTCAAACTGATTTTTGGGTTAAAGGTTTTTTTTAAGTGTCTAACACCAGATTTTCTCTTGTTCTATGATTTTCAGCCTGGTGGCCATGTAACAAAAATCAAGTAAGAGGCTTAGAATCAGAATCGATCAAAACTCAAGCATGAAAATTGATCTTTTCAAGACCTTTGATTAAAGGTGCTGTAAGCCATTTGTATGGAATGGCACTCAAACATCACAATGAATTCGGTGTCCTGCAATATCAGGCCAGGCTCTATGACCGTGCATAGCCAAAAATATATGAGTGCTGACCAATCAGATCACTTTGAGGCATTTTCTGACTGTCAATCATCTTACGCGATCTGCAGCAATGCACGGTAATTGAAGTTGAATCATTCAAGTTAAACAACATTGAGAAGTTATTTCTTTTAACGGTCACAATTTAACGGTCACAATGGGGCAAGAATGTCTTCGTAGGGCGGAGTTTTGTAAATGGTGGTGTGTCCAATTTTGCTACTGAAGGTGAGGTCGTATTTACTTTAGGTTTAAAAAGATTTTTATAATGTGAAAAATATTAATATCATAATATCATGAAATGGAAATAGCAACAGATTTTATTCTTCTGTATTGTTACAGTATGTTTAACCACGTGATAAATATTATCCCCAAAAAATTACTTTTTTCTATTCATCACATGTTAATTGGATTTTTGGAAAGATTGAGTTTTGATTTGAATTAAATAAAAGAAAAAACATTAAACATTTAAAACATATGATTAAACTGGTCACAATAAGCTGTATTTATTATAAGCATTTAAATAACAGATCTATTTTTAGAACAGGATTTCCATTTCATGCCAAATTTAAGTCTTCAGGGATTTTCAGATCATTGCTTACAGCTTATTATCTCTATGACTGATCTCTGATTGGCTCATGTACTTCGCCTGATTATTGATTTTGTTAACAAGGCAAGCAAGCACATTTGATTATGACAGCTTAGACAAACATGTTAATTCTGCATAATCAAATTCGAGGTTGTAATAAAATCAACTCGATTTAGCTCAGCTAGACACAGACCAAATGAATTGAGCCTATAATTTATAAAAAAAAAATATATTATTTTGATAGTTGTAACGGGGTGTACTGCTGCACCTCCTTGTAGCGCTCTAGCTCCTGTACAAAAGTGCGTTCGTGGAAAAGCGTTTGGAGCCGTTCTTGGGTGTAGTTGTGGCACAGCTCCTCAAAGGTGGCTCCGCGGTCCCGCTTGGCAAACTTTGGGTTCTGGAATCCCGGTGTGTCCACAATAAGCAGAGAGCACAGGGAATGCTGACTCGACTTCAGTGCTCTAAATCAGCACAAACAATAGATATATATTTAATGCATGTTAAAGTCATCAAACAAAACAGGTGTTTTTCTTGTTCACAAATGAAACAGAGGTACCAAACATTACCGGTTAACAAGTGAGATGACCAGAGTAAAGAGTTCAGAGTAGAGTCCAGCAGCCATGGCCTCCAGACACTCCAGAGCTGTGATCTTTGGAGCTGTGAAGCAAAACATAAATTTTAATACGGCCAAAGCCAGCAAACACAATTCCTTTGTATCAGAGGTCTTGTATTATTCAAGGTCTTACCTGAGTTTTCTCCTGTCCCAGTATCATCTGGTCCCTGGCGGAATGAGGTGGATCTCTGTAAGGTTCCTTTGGGCTGGTGTTTGAAGATAGAAGACGAGAGCTCTTCGAGGGTGCAACCCAAGAGGTAAGCCGCCTTCTGGGCCCACTCGTGACGTGCAAATTGCTTCCGGCCCGCTGTGAGATGCACAGGGACAGCATAAATGCCATGTCGAATGAAGCAACACTAATGACTGTGGGGCTCTTATGGTATCGGAGGAAAGTCTTGTGCAATTCCGCTGATTACATCATTTATGTACTGCCATGTTAGCTTTAGAATACAGATTTTTAGTAAAGATCAAAATACTAAAAGTTTTGATAAAGAAGAGGAGTGGTTTTCACCTGGTCAATTATAAAATAAAGTTTGAAGTGAGGAGAAATTCTTTCCATATATTTCGTTATTTAAATTTGTCATCCAGTCAATCACTGGTATTTTCATGCAAATCCATCTGTTATTTGGTAAAGGCTTGCCAAATTAAGCAGATGCCATGGAAAAGCAGTGTGACAGGTCCTCATCCTCCAAAAAATCATGAAGAAAACTACAAAAGATAAAAGGAAATACATCCCACAAGAGACTAAATATAGATTCTGTTGAAACAGATTACTGGAAGAAAAAAAATAAATTAATAATAATAATAATAATAAATAAGCAAACAGCGTAAACATTAGTTATGATTAATTAGCAATATTAATATTATCAATGATTAATTTCATTAAATTCTAAATATTTAAGTTTTTGTGCACATAATGTGTACTGTGTATATTTACTATGTATATATAAATGCACACATGCGTATATATATGTATGCATATATAATTTTAAGCAAAGTATGGTATGTTTATATATTAAATACATCTACATAAATTATATGAATATAAAATATACATTCAATATGTATACTGTATGCTTGTCTCTGTCTTTATACATATTCAATAAATATACACTATATATATATATATATATATATATATATACACACACACACTATATAATATACTTATTTTAGATGTAATTAACAGGAATTAAACTACTAATTAATTATAACTAATTCACATCACTAGTAAAAGTCATGTTGTAAAACAAGCTATTTTTGTACCATATTGTTGATATTCAATGTAAATCTGCACAACCACTGTTGAGAACCACCGACTCTTCCTAAAACTCACTTTCAGAACTGTCAAAATTGTTCTGATGATGTTTTAAGTTTTAATGTTTAGACATCACAGAAAACGTGTCAGCTATTTCAAACCTTTTGAAGGTTTTCAATAGTTTCCAGCGGATATTGCTCTGACTGACCTCCGAGCAAATCACAAGAAGAGTGCCACGCAAGCTGCAGTGAGGTTGCTGCAACCAGAAGAGGTCGCAGAGAGAGAGAGACGAAAGACAACGTAGGCCTCTGGTGGAATAGATGAACGCCAAAAATAAACAAGAACTGAGAGCGAACAGGCTTTTTATTTGTGTTTGCGTCTTAACAACAGAAAAGCACTGCAGAAATGAAAAGTCTACAACATGGAAAAACATCAGAGAGCCTGAGCCTTATAAGACAACAAAGTTACGATGCCCACCTCCCTCACCCGCACATATTCCCACCAAAGTTTTATCTAAGCTTCAAGACTAAGACATGGTTATAAACCTCTGAAAGAAAAGAAGCCCAGCAGAGAAATGAAAGAAGAAAGAAAAGAAGACAATAAGAATGCAAATGGAAATGTCTGGCAACCACGATAACAGCATAAATCCACACACACACACATACACAAATGAGGTGTTTGCTTGTTGTGCTGATATATAATATTCATGCTCTTTACCTTCATCAGCTTCTGCTTTGTAACAGCATGCAACATGCAAGTAAAGAAGAGGAGGTTAGAACATGACAGACGTTTTTCAGTATTGTACAAACAAGGAACCAAAAATGTCATCGTTAGCACACAAACTCTCACATATACACATATTAACTGGCTCTTCCATGCATTTTCAGTAGGCATATCCATTGCATATTAGTTGTCAATTAGTAAAATGCACGCTTTTTCAAAGGCTGGCCAATGAATGGATATAACAGCATACATCAGGACTAATAATACAGTAAATCTTTTTTTTTTTTTAATAGATTTATTATTATTTATTTATTGGTATATTTTGTATATATATATTTTTTTTAAATCTCTAAACGTAAAAAAAAAAGATAGAATAATAGCAATAATAGTTTATAACAATAAGCATTTTCTTTAAATAACGTGGCAGTAACAGTTGTGTCATAGGACGCATTCGTACGTCAACTACCCATGAACAGGTTACAGTGGAATTTATTAATTGTAGTTTATTTCAGTTGCTTTGGACTGCTAAATTAATAAATGCAAATAATGTAAGCCTGCGTTGCGTTGCGATTTTTGGTTATGTACTGTACAGTATACTACCATTCATTTTGGGGTCGGTAAGATTTATCAGTAGGGAGGCTCATTTCGGTTATTTCTCGTAAACGACAACTGACGCTCGTTAACCGATTATTAACCGGTTAACTGACAACATTATTTTAAATGAGAATTGAATTCAAAGGATAAGCGC